>JANRGW010016485.1:0-22680 GCA_024733675.1 Psilopsiagon aymara | reverse complement strand
TAGGACAAGGGGTAACGGGTTCAAACTTAAACAGGGGAAGTTTAGATTGGATATGAGGAAGAAATTCTTTACTGAGTGGGTGGTGAGGCACTGGAATGGGCTGCCCAGGGAAGCTGTGAATGCTCCATCTGTGGTGGTGTTCAAGGCCAGGTTGGACATAGCCTTGGGTGATATGGTTTACTGTGATGTATCCCTGCCCATGGCAGGGGTTTGGAACTGGATGAGGTGAAGGTCCTTTCCAACCCAAACTATTCTATTCTATGATTCTATGTTAGACAGCAGGCTAAGCGTGAGACAGTGAAGAATATACCCTGAAATACTTCTATTAGACAACTTTAAACACTCAGTGCATGTTCAGATGTAGTGTGTTGTACAGTGTTGCTCTCAGAGTATTTGGGTGCATGTGGTGCTGCTTTAAGTCTGTGGAGAATAGTAGGGTGAGGGAAGAAGGGATGAATGTTTGCCTTTTCCTCCCAGTTTCTTTGTCAAGACTTTTACCTGTGTTCTTGTACCAGAAGATTCTGGAATCATGCTTAGGTATATCCACAATGAAGTCTCATGTACCTGAATTTAATAAGCTGGGTTTTGCAGCAGTTTATTAAATGCTGTTAATCAATCAGTCAAGTTAATGCTGATCTTCTGACAAGAGTCTGCCTTCACAAGATTTCAGGTCTTGTCTCTGCAAGCCTAGAAACCTATGGAAAGACTAGAAAAAAAAAGATTAAGACTTACATGGGTTAGACCTCCAAATATCTGTGGTTTTTATAGGTACGAACTGAAGTGTCAGTAAGGTGGGAGTTCAGAATATGGTTCTTCACTGCTGTGTTGTCAGAGTGACGTGAGAAATGCTTATTATTTCCAGCAGTAGAAGCAGGTGAAGTACTTAAGTGAGAGGGCGAGGAATGCTTAATGGCAGATGTTAAGTTGGTGCACAGTCTCAACCTGGAAGTCCTGGGGTCGATAAATTATAGGGGATTAAATACTCCACAGTATTGCTTTCACTGGAGCTCTGTGGAGGTGGGTGGGTAGCTGGGACCACTATAAGAGGAAGTGTCAGATGAGCTGAAGAGCTATAAACCAGTGTCTGCTGCTGACTGAAAAGAGTGATTACTGAACACAAGCTGAGCTCTCTAGTAAGAAATCCTCTGCTGCTTAGGATTTCTTATGAAGACAGGCTGTAGGCAGTGCTATGATTTTAGCAGAGTGAGCTTAAGGTGTCCTGTCAGTTCAACACTAGCTAGTTCATAACAGGACTTGGTACACAGCCTAACCAGTGTAGATGGCTTTGGAGCAGAGACACCATTCCTTTTTGGATGTGTCTGCACATCCAAAGCCACCAGTAGCCTGTGTAATTTGTGGAAGTGCTTACTTCTATCAAGTGACTAATGACCAGCACTGATACCCAGGGGTCACGCCTAGAATGACTCTCAGACATTGGAGAGAATTGATCCAGGTTCTCCCTCATCCTCCGAGGAACTTTAGGACAAGAATTTTTGAGATAGTAAAAGGATAAATACTAACAAATTGCTTTTAGGTATTACCTTTGGATGGAAGGTAATAAGTTAGACTCACTGATGAAATGAAGAAAATCCTGGTGGAACATAATGGCCATCAAAATTGACCTTAGGAAGAACTGGGCAGAAAGAAGTTTCCTGAGATTCAGGGCATTGTAATAAGACTTTAGACAGGCTTTCTGTTTTTTATGAATATAAATAGCATTCAAAATTACCACTAAATAGACTTGAAAAACCAAACTTCGTGTTAGGAATGTTAGCAACTGTTAGGAGAGGAATAAAGAATAAAGTGGAAAACATCATTAAAGCACTGAATAAATTCATGGAGCATCCACATCTCCAGTTTTTTTGTGGTTTGTGTTTGTTTGTCCTTCCTACCCTCACTCCCTCCCCCTCAGGAATAAAGAATAGAAGGACCAGAAAAGAAGCCAAGAAAGATGGCAAATATAATTTAAGGTGTACAACAATTTCTATATTGAGGAATGGCTGTAGCCTGAATCTCTGCACTGTGGAAAAGAAACCACATGGAGGAAATCTGGGATATGGGTTTCTTAGATCATGGATATCAAAACAGAGAGTAGTTGTTCACTATTTCTCCTCATACAAGACCTGCAAAGCACTAATGAAGTTATTAGCTGGTAGGCTCAAAACAGATGAAAGGCAGTATTTCTTTTCACAGCATCTGTAAACTGGGATCTTAATGCCACAGGTTGTTTTGATGAGAAAGCTTACATGGGTTTAAAATGTGAGGAGAATTTGAGGAAGAAAAAGCCATTAGGAGCTATTAAGCACAAGGGTACCAGGTGTAGCTGAGTTAGCCTTATCTGGAAATAGCTGGAAACTAGGAGAGCATGCAGAGGAAGTATCATTCATTACTAACTTGCCTTGTCCTTCTCTTCGTTTCTGCCAGTTGTTACCAAGAGAGGCAGATACTAGGGAAGGTGGAGTTTTGGTCTGATTCAGTTTTCAGTCATTCTCACTTAAAATCTAAGGTTCTTGCTTAAGGACATAATTGTCGTTTCCTTTAGGCCTGCTAATTTCTGTCTGCGCTCTTTCAGAATGTGCCTGTGGAACATCTGGTAATGATTGCTGGGGGAAACAGTCATGCTGAATCATAGCCATTGGCCGTTGTAGTGCATTGTATCTCATCGTGCCTATACATTCCAGCATAAGTTTGTATTTTAATATCGAATACTTAG
This sequence comes from Psilopsiagon aymara, assembly GCA_024733675.1. Taxonomy (NCBI): domain Eukaryota; kingdom Metazoa; phylum Chordata; class Aves; order Psittaciformes; family Psittacidae; genus Psilopsiagon; species Psilopsiagon aymara. The sequence goes on along the minus strand of JANRGW010016485.1, from coordinate 19,967 downwards.
ATAGCTGTGGTGTTCAGTGCAATTGTGGGATGGAATTATTAAAAGAGTAGTATGAACTCTGAAATCTTACAGGTGCTTAGAGGCACTGGCAGTATGGGAATTAGGACTCTTTTACTGACAGTGTTTAAATTATTCTTCCTTTTCTTCTGATACCTTCAATGTAAAATTGAATTCCAGAGCTACATGTGTTACGCAGTGTTACTTAATGCCTGGACTACATAAGGTTAGATCCTCACCCCATGTTTGCTCTATTTGTAGCACTCAGGAGAAACGACTTAAGTACTGAATATACCCAAGCATGGGAACACTTCCAAGGGCATACACTGGCACATTTATATTGTGGTCATAAAAGCAGCAGCAGTGTGTAGTATATGCAGCAAGTAATGACATAGACAAGCCTGCTTGGAACTCCAGCTGCTCTGGATGTCCTCCACTCAGACTCGCTAGTTTGAAGATGTACCATCATATGACCCAAGCAGGTCTGTGATGATGATGAGAGATCCAGATGTCTCTCTGTGTGGCATTTCCACCACTCCTGGCTGGTAGGTAGCCTGTTGGAGACCGCTGCCAGCCTGCTGATACACATCATCCCCAGGTTGGTTCAAATTGCTGTGGGACACGCTTAGAATAACCTGTACAACGGAAAGCAGTTTATTTGTCAAGTCATACAAACATTTTATGGTCTCTTTTTATTCAAAGTAAAGCATTTTACAGAATTGGTAGTGAGCAGATACTCAGCGAGAGGAAATTTATCTGCCTTTCCCTGCTGCCTCTAGTTATATGCATGTCCCTGACCTTGGTTAGGATAGGGTAAGCAATCTCCTGTGTCTGCCTGTGTGGAATAGGGTATCTAAGCTCCCCTCATGGACAGTTTTGCACACGAGTGCAAAAAGGCAGGTTAGTGAGAGGTACACAGAATTGGTGACATACTGAGTTACTGAACAAATTTTGGTTGCTTCAAGGCTGTGGAAGGCAATACACACAAATGTTAACTTGTGACCTTGATATGAATGCTCTCCTCTTCAAAGAAGCCTCAGGATGCCAACAGCCATGTGGTTGTCATGTAACAACACATGGCCCTTTTTATCTTCTTGATTAGTACTACGGTGAATTTGCAGAGTTGAAGAATATTTTGCTTGACTTTCAGATATGTCCTTTCCTCACTTTTTCACTTAAATAGTTTCTGTCTCACTAAGGCCATTGGCAATGATGTAGTTCTCCTTGCTCTGGGGACTTCTCATCCCTTTGTAGAAGTTGCCACAAGGAGACTTTTATTCTGTCCTTGGTGAATTCCTTATTGTCATAATAACCAAATATGAGTAATGCAGCTATTAGTATAGGGTAACTGACACAACTGAAGGAAAACTGGTGCTTTTCACTGCAGTTTGGGAGACAACATATTTGGTAACGTATATAACTTGGTAGCATCATCTGCCTGGAAAGGAAGAGATTGTTCTTTCCAAAAGTAAAACATGTTTGTTGAGTCTTAACCTGATCCACAGTGTGTACTTTGTTAGGTAATGAAACATAGAGTTTCTGCAGACAGAAGGAGATACGAGACCAGTGGCATCTGGGACAACATTGAGTACCTGCTGCTACTGGAGAGCAGATGGCGGTGCACACAAGGACCAGGACAGAGCAGCATGGATGGCCCAGGCCAACCCAAGAACTTTGAAGGGGTTGTTTGGCAAGGACAGAGTGGCGTTGGCATGCTGAGCTGTATTTGCCTTGGGTCAGTATTACTGCCTTCTTAATTTAAGCTCAGATTTAGCTGTAAGTTTGCCTAGATTTAAAGACAAAACCAGAACTGCTTTGCTGATTTTTTCATTCTAATATGGCTGTCTTTGTTGCAGTTCTTTTCTGAAAGGGAACAAACCAAGTGTGCTTAAAATTGAGTTGCTAGCTTACTTATTTGATATTGTTCTTGTCATTGCAAGCTCAGGAAAAAGAAGAGGTATGGTTGGAAACTGTCTTGAGCTGTCAGCTCAGATCGAGTGTGGTCTGTGCAGCTCAGTGCAGCATGCAGTGTTTACTGCAGACAAAAGACATGGAAGTATTGTTAATTCTTGCTGCACCATTTGCTGTGAAACCTGAAGAGAATGCTAGGAGGATTTTCACTTTGTTTTTGTTTTTGTTGAAGACATTTCGTGATTCCCAGGGTGATGTTCACAAGCCAGATGTCAGCAGAACCCAGAGCAGAACTCAGCCCAGCTTTCCCCAGCACCTTGTGGTGGTGCACTGGGAGCCTGTCAGGAAAATCTGAGTCATCCATCCTTACCCCATCCTGTGCCTTATCCCATCCCTGGCAGTGTTCAAGGCCAGGCTGGATGGGGCTTGGAGCAACCTGCTCTAGTGGAAGGTGTCCCCGCATTGAGTAGGGGATTGGAACTGGATGAGCTTTAAGGTGCCTTCCAACCCAAACCATTTCATGATTCTATGATTCTATTTTGCCACCATTTTCCCATACCAGTAACCCACAGAAACCCTGCCCCATGCTGCTCTTGGCTGCAGGCTTTTCAGTCACCATTGATAATGAGACTTTGAGATAAGCCATCTGTTTGCTGGCCCTTGGTGGTCCCCAGGCTTGGCATTGAGCTGTGGAGGCCAGTGACAGGTCTGCTGCAGGAGAGGCTGGCAGTGACACAGCAGCTGCTTGCCGAGATACCGAGTGCTCTTGCAATTGAGCACCTACGTGCTGGGGGTTTTAAAACATCCCTGGCCAGGAGGAGCAAACAGCACTTCCATAAACAGCATTTGCTGTCTCTCCTAAGCATGTACTAATGAAGGAAAGTCAGGCTGGGAGGGCAGAGAGGGCTGAAGTCAGTAACGAATTCATCATTTCATCATGCTTTTGAGCATCCAGGCAGGGAAGGGAAGGCATGTCTTGCCCTAGTTAATTCTGGCTGATTATAAATTGAGGAGGGCAAGGAAAAAAATGCTTTTTAGATGTTGTTTGTTCTGTGGTTTTGGCAGTCTTGTCCCTGTCATATGCATCAACAGTACATGAAGCTCTGTTTACAATGGGATAGTTAGCTCAAATTAACACCTTATTAGAGGTTTAAAAGAACTGTGCCTCTATATCAGGCTTTATACTGTGATTGAGAGACCTGCTTATTCCTAGTGTCTCTTCCAATTCTTCTTCCTTTTGTTTCTGCTCTCACTCCATCATTTGACTAGAAATCCCTTCCTTGTTGCAGGCTCCTTTCTTCTATGACTGACATTCAAGAGCAAAAGCTTCACCATTATTATTATTATTACGCATTCTTATTAAAGCCCAAACCTAGTCCAGTCCTTATTGGTGAACAAATAGGCTGGGTTCTTTTCCTCTTTTTTCCTGTTGAGCAGCAAGCATCTCTTGTGAACAGAGAGGCATAAATGTTTGGTTTCCTTTCTTTCCAAAAGTGAGTGGAAGCTTAGCTCAAATCAGCCTCTTTCCGCCTGGCTAGATGAACAGCAGGATAGCTGCAATTTTTGTTTTATTAGGCAGGAAGCTTGTTACTTGTAAGGGTAATCCCATGAATTGCATCTCTGTGGGTCAGCTGGCTTCAAGGACATCCCAGTGGGTGTAATGGCCTCATTCTGGACATAGTAAGAAATGGAAATCTTTTTATTCACTTAATGGGCAGAAGCTAAAATCCTAACATTTAGAGGTTGATTCCATTTACTTTTCTAGTAATGAGGTGAAATTGGCCACGATTGTAAAGAGAGCACTAAGTGCTCACCTCTCCCTTCAGAAAAAGGAAACTGAAGTGTTGGTATTTTAATTACTTGGTGGAGGTACTTCTGCTTCTGCAGCGATGGAAGCTGAGAAACACCCGTGTTCATAAGTAGATGCAACAGCGACTGCTGTATCCAGTGTGGGGCACTGTGGCATGAACAAGTGCCAATCAGTCGATTTAATTACAGCTGGGGTCTGATATCCCAAGCAGCAGCTTGTCTTCCTGCCTTCCTTGGTGGATGAGATGACACTGGTAGCAAGAGAGAGACTTGGGAAGAAGCAGAGCATGACAGGGCAAAGACAAAAAAATAATGAAGGACTATCAGTGGAAACCACATCAGATCAACAAACTTTAATTACATTTAATTTTAATCCTTAACATTTATCTAAAAGGTGATTGAGGGAAGGTTTATTAGGATTCCATGTCCCTATAGCCCTTCTTTGAAAAAACACTGAACAAGATGATTGCTTGCGTCTCTAATTAGAAGTTTTTCCCCTCTTGATCACCTAAAGTCAAATTCATTTACTCTGCTTGAAACAAGGATTTAATTTGATTTATTTTTTTTTGGTGCATCAAAAGATGTCTCTCAAAGTTGCTACAGAACCCGAGCCTGCTCATCAACACAGAACCCATTACCAGCCCAATTTTATGAATATTCACATCAGAGGGCAGCACCAACCTCATTAGGAAGGGTGTTGCAATCATTATTAAACTGTTGGAGTCCATTATGATTCAGAGTGCTGTAATGATGACTGATACCCACTGAGGGCAGCTGAGAAGAATACCAGAGCATAATGACCTCCTTTTTTTTTCTTCCATAAGCCTATAGGGCTTTTAAAGGCTTTCAGCTGATGTAGTTTGTGCTCTTTTCATCCAGTGTGTGAAAGTGGTCTTAATATCCCTGATTCTCTTGCACAAGCGGTGTGAAGAGAGACATGAGAGCAATTAGGGAACCTGGAGGTTGTGTTTGGGTGATGTGGTAAAGACAGTAATACTACTAATTCTTCCAGGTCTTAGCTCTCTGTTAATGAGTTGTTTCTTCTCAGTTAGATTAAAAGCTCAGAATTTATAGGCCTGATCAAGTCCCTTCTGTTCCTTCCTTGTAAAGTAAGAAGATGGTACTGCTGTTAAACCTGAGTTTGATCATTCATGCAGCAGAACTGCTGTGGTTAATGGACTGTCAGCACTCTCAGCATAAGCCCTTTCTCCATCTCCTTTTGCTTTTCTGCTCCAAAATCCACTGGAGGTTAAATGTTACTACAAACAATTTGCTACCCTTGTCTTGCTTTCTACAGATCCCTGCTTCATTCAGGCGCAGTGAAAGGAGCTTAGCCTGAACTCTTTCAACTCTCAATCCCAGTCCTGCCTTGGTTATATTTATGTCTATTAATTTTGTGCAAATTAGCATGGTATTGGAGAATGTTTTTCTTTGGCATTTACAATAATCTGGAGGATGTGTGTAGTGCTTAATATACTATGTGAGCTCAGAAAGAGGTCTGAGACCTTAACCTTCATGTAATGATGAAGTAACTATACCTAACCACACAAACTCATATGATTCTTGCAGTGTTCAGTAGCTGAGAGAAATGCCTACTGCTTTTTTGTGTCTTTAAGAGAGCTTACTCTCTTAATGATCCTCCTCTGTTCTCCTTGCATCCCAGAGATCATCTTTCAACCCAGAAGTTCTGTTTGGAGTCCTTTGGGATCTCTCTTTGCTCAGCCCTGAAGAGTGCTGAAAAGGGTATGGAGGCTTCACGTGCCGCCTGCTTCTCCTTCAGGTTGGGACTGGGACTGGCTGTCTCTTGTAGCACTGCCAGCTCAGTACATCTCTTTTAAAGTGGTTTTAATTGACATTTCTTGCTACCATGTTCTTTTTATAAACTTGCGAGAGGCTGTTAATGCAACTGGTGAGGCTGATTGTAAGTTATTCTGTGAGCATCTCTTTCTTCATTCTTCTTCCAGCTTGGCTTCCCCACTAACTTGTGTGAGATGTAACTTGAAAGATCTCACTTCTTTAGCTGCCTTCTTGTGAAACGTGAGTGAACGTGTCCTAGTTGGTTGAAGTGGAGTTGTTATAGCTGTTCTCAGCAAAAGTAACAGCAGTCTTTGTAAGATAGAAGAGGAAGGAGCTTCAACCAACTACAGTGTTAATTAAGTCTACTGAAGGGAGTGGAAATGTAAGGGGTCCTGTAATAAGCAGGGCAGAATCTGCCTTTGATTAATGATATTGCCAAGTGGATTAATTAGAAGATTAACTCAAATACGACCTAGAGGGGTCTATGGAGAAGAATGTCTAGCATTTCAACAAGAGAAACAGCAGTAGGCATCTTAACAAAGATGGGGAAACATCTCCTTTACAGTGATTTGGCAGAAATGTTCAGTTGTGAAGCAGCCTGCCTCTGGCAACAGCGACATCTCCTAATTAGACTATTTGCACAGCACTTGTTGGCAGGAGAACATATCTTATTTAGGATCTTTAGAAATGCCCCTCAAGTAAACCTTTCCAAGATGAATATTTAGACTGAGCCCTTAATGGTTGTTGTGTCCTGATTCATCCCAGTTTCCAGACTTTATTTTTGGGAGCATCTAACATGTATCCAGTAATGCTTGTGTTCACCAAAGACAGTCTCTGAGGGAAAGGTGGACCTTGTGGGAGGCAGATTTTGTGCAGACCATCACTGGACAGCGAAATGATGGTCACCACTCTTATGTGAAACTTCATGTTTTGCTGAATCATGCAAGGTCACCTTCTCAGGTCAATGTATTCCTTCATTATATGTGACACTAAGCAACAAGTGGAAAAACTGCAGTTCAGGCCTTCCATTTCTATTAAGGTTATAATTTACTTTAAAACAAACATAGAAATCTCATCAGAACTTGGTTTGAGAAACAACCAGTTCTTTAAGCAAGGTATTTCCCTTGCCCTGGATTGCATTGCATCTGTCCTTCTTCTAAATAGGTTTATTTCAAATAAGTCTATCTTAATTGATCCCCTGAGAGCCTCAGAGAGGTTTCCTGCTGCATCAGCTCTTGCTTATTAATGCATTACACTATTAATGAAGGTATGTAAATACTAAGTTGTTTAAAAAAGGGCTTCACCTCCATTATTGCACAATAGTCCTGCCATTCCTGCAGAGATTTGCTGATGTTAGTTAACAGCAATGCCTGTTCCTAATGATCTTCTTGCCCCGCAAAATGACTTGGAATGCATTGCTTGGAACTGAATGAGAAGCCATATATCAGCTGGTGGTGATATCCAGTGCATCAAGGAAAAAAAACAGTTTGCTGTTCCCTCAAGGCTTAAATTTGAAGGAGACACTAAAGAGGATGCCCACCTGCATTGACTTTTGATACTATTGGAGTACCTGACTCTTATTTTTCTTTAAAAATCTCTGCTTAGGTGATTTTTGCAATCCTGAAGTTGTTAGAGAAATTTTGTCCTTATACACCTCTGAAACTTGAATTACTGAGGAGGTTTTTTGTCGCTCTAAGTACATCTGCCATTTATAGCAACTCATTTTGTTTGGCTATTGACAGACCCATATAAACTGCTCACCAGAAGAGTAGGGAAAGGTAGAGGAAATCCATCCACCTTTTGAGAGATGATAATCGTATGCAAGACAAATGATAGAAGAGTCTTTCAAAGCAGGTGGAATTAAAGCACTGACACAATAAGTATAAAGACTGAAACAGTTTTATTAACATCCCTTCAATATCCATTACAATTGGTCCTTCTTTGCAGCTTGTCTGGTTTTCTCTTTGTTAGGCATCAGAGGAGTAGTATGCTGCTATTCAGAAAAATGGGGGTTTATTGGCAGTAGTCATCTCATGCAGCAGGAATGCTATTTTTAAATTATAGCATGCATTTTGCACATAAAACTGTGCTGATTTCACTGTACTGTTTTGATTATCTCCCACAGAAAGCACAGTAGCCTTATTCCTCCACTGGTAGTTGGTTTTAAGTTACTGTTGCTCCACTGATATCTAACCTGATGTTTTCATGCCACGAGACATCTGTTTCTCATGTTGTGTTTTAGTGGAGTCTATTCTGTGTTTATGAGGAGTGGGTCACCTAAGGTGTCAAAATGTATAGTTTGGTACTCAGCTTTTGGCATGTAGCTTTGGCAGTTGTTGGGATCTTAAACTTGCATCAAGTGCCTACTTAAACTGATGAATACTTAGCCAGAGACTTTCAAGGGGCTTGGTATGAGTAGGACAAGGCTGGTTTGTGGTATCCTGTCATGTTTATGGGCTCTTCAAGTGATTTGTCAATGGACAATTATTTTGGGACAGTTACTTGCTTTTCAGCGTTGCTTTAGATTGAAACAGTGGTTTTTACATGTGCAATGTCAGTGTAACTGTTGAAAAATCTATGACATTCTTTTTTGATAAACCCCTTAATACTAATTGTCTTTGGGGATAGGACACGTTCCCCACATATAATTAGCCTGTCTCATTTCAGACTTCACAAGAAAACAAAATGAGTACTTTTCCATCATATTGAAGTCATCCTCTTGCTTCCAACCCACACTCCAATTTTGTATGTCAGGCTCTCTCTGTGAAGCCGAAGCTCTGTTCTCAGAAGAACAAAGAGGAAGTACGTAATTAATCGAGAATAGGTTCATTTCTTAATGTCTTATGTTTAAATGCACAGCTGGGTATATCGTTTTAGTACTTGTGTTTATATGTTTTATGTTTGTGTTACGTGTAGTGGGCTCCCCTCCATTGAGCAGTGTCTGAATCCTTTACCAGAATGAAGATCCCAAAGGCACGGCACAGAGGAAACTTCAGGCAGCTGGAACAGAAGTAGATTCCTACCTGTGAAAAGGGGGAATGGCACACATTTTTGCCTACCTGTTGTTATCTTTACCTGTATGTATTTGGCATACATACGTGGTGTCGGTTCCTTTAGGATCTGTAATTCACTACGTGTTCTTGATTTAATAACCTGGTTTTGGTCGCTTAATTTTACTTACATTGTCAGCCTCAGCATTAAATTCTTGGGCTTCCTCTCTGCCAAAGGTAAATATTTGTAAGAAATCTCAAGGGGACTTCCCTGAGTACAGGAGGGGTGAATAAGATGTCTGAAGATGTGTGTGGTATTTCAGAACTATGTAGTACCCGTAGGATTATACAAGTAAGAAGCTGATACTTCTCATGAAAGTTCTTCTATGGCAAGAAGTGATTTTGCACCACCCAGTGAAGACTGGTTTGGTGCTTACAGTATGACTCCTTGAAAACCTTTTACCTGATTTATTGTGTGACCTCTGCAAGAAAAGGTGTCCAACTCTGAAAAAAACATGCAAGACAAATACTTTTGATTTGTAGTCTTTATAGTTCAGTAGAAAAAGAGCCCTCTGGGCCTTGGTGTTATGCAGGGAGTTCTCTTTCTGGCATTTGTTTCTATGGGCTGAGCATGCAGTATGAAAAAAAGTCTGAGAATGCTGTTCTCCACATATTTTAATGCTCAGAATTCGGGCACTAACAGCATTAGTGCTGCGTACACAGCCTTGTTGCTTTTTCTTTATGTGAATGTTTGTGCATACTATGATCTAAATGCCTTGTCACATAGTGCCTCTCAGACTCGTGTGTGCTTTTGTATGAGCCCTAAATCCCTTGGATAGTACCTTTTCCACTCCTTTAATCTTGTCTATTCTCTGTTCCTCTCACTATTGTTATGGTTTAGAATCTTTATAGATTTTCTTCTTTCCTTGTGACTCTGATCTTGGCATCAAATTCATTACACACAGAAAGGGTGACATGTAGAGAGTAATAATGAAGTGAATGTGATTCTTCAGAGGCACAAGTGTTTACCCAAGTGGTTACAGCTGTGTAGGGCTGGGGCTACAGACCATAAGCACAAGTTGCACACTTCTTTTAAGATGATAACCTTGTCTGCATGAGTAATTTCCAGAATTACAAGGGCTACAAAAAGGCATTTTTATGATAAAAATAATGTTGCCAAAATATACACATTTGGTTCTAATCCTGAAAAGTGGCAACATATCTGGAGTATTAATGAAAGACCATTTTTATATGTTTAAGACTATTTTAGGGATGTTACAGGCTTTAATATATAGCAGTTGCAATTTCCACTTGCTTCCAGGCCATGCACAGTTGGACTTAGAGTATTAAGGTGACCTGATTTTATAGCCCACATGGAAAATAGGACCAATAAAATACCTCAGAACTCTTTAAAACAGCCTAAAACAGAGCATGGGGGATGGTATAAAGGTCTTATTTCTGTTCTCTTTGAGATGGGCAGTATAATTTGTTTGCCACCTCTTTAAGTTGTTTCATCACACCACACTGTTGTTTTTGTTTAGTTCAAAACCTTTAGAAATGCCTGGCTTAAATGCAAGTGCTGGATAATAAAGTGAGATTATGGGTGATGAGTGGATTGAGAGCAGCCCTGCGGAGGAGGACTTGGGGATACTGGTAGATGAAACATTAACTATGAGCCATCATGTGTGCTTGCAGCCCAGAAAGCCCATCATGTCCTGGGCTGTGTAAAAGGAGAGGTGATTTTCCACCTCTGTTCTGGGGAGACCTTACCTGGAGTACTGCCTTCTCTGGGGTCACCAGCACAAGAAAGATGTGGACCTCTTGGAGTGGCTCCAGAGGAGGGGCATGAGAATGTTCAGAGGGTTGGAATGTTCTGAGGGTGTTCACAGCCTCTCCTGTGGAGGCAGGCTGAGAGGGTTTTGATTGTGCAGCCTGGAGAAGCGAAGGCACAGGGGAGACTTCATGTGGCCTTTCAATATATTAAAAGGGGCCTATAAGAAAGATGGGGAGAGGAGAGACACTTTACCAAGGCCTGTCACTTCAAGACAAGGGGTGATGCTTTTAAACTAAAAGAGAGTGGATTTAGATTAGATATAAGGAACAAATTATTTTCTGTGAGGGTGGCACAGGTTACCCAGAGAAGTTGTGGATACTCCATCCCTGGAAGTGTTCAAGGTCAAGTTGCACAGGGCTTTGAGCACTCTGGTCTAGTGAAGGGTGTCCCTACCAATGGCAGGAGGGTTAGACTGGTTGATCTTTGGTCCTTTCCAACCCAAACCATTCTGTGATTGCGCACAGAGCTGAGCTGCACTGTGCAATTGCTGTCTTCTGCTCTCACCCAGGTTGGAGGAGTGGCAGCTGGGCCGTTAGGACTCCTGTTCCGGGAGCTGTGCTCACCAGCATGGAATATTTCAGAGACATTGCATCCTGCTGAGATACCAACCTTTAGCGATTGTCTCATGGATTTCCCAGTTTAGTGACACAGAAGGAATGCTTGACAGGGATAGATATGCAAGGAATGGTGACGCAAGGCCCTCTTGGAGTAGTGTGGCATGTCAGGAGAGCAGCCAGTTGTTTGACAGGCGTTTCTAATTGATGCCTACTGCAATAAGCCCTGATGATCATCTCATGTATTTTGTTAGTGAAGAAGGGAACATCTGAAAACAGTTCAGAATATGTTTAACATTGGCGGCGAAGGAAAACCGCCAGTGACAAACATGACCTAAAATCCAACCTATTTAAAAAATAAAGATACCATTTCCTCATGTGGTTTTTAATTCCTGTCTTTAGCAGCAAATGTAGGGGAGGTTGAAGGTGACAAGTTTTAGCTGACACGTTGTCATCATCTAATAGTCTCAGTTGCTGCGAGAGAAAAGTTGAGCTGACCAGAAACCTCTGTATTACCCTTTTGCATCAGTAAATGCATGCAGATGTGCAGGTGGGTGGTTATGGCTCTTCTGTTATCAGAGCTTCAACAGTCAGGTTTGCATCTCACATTTCAGGCTCCAAACTGATTTCCCATAGTAGTGGGTTTTCAAATCAGAATATGAGCATGTGGAAGGGACAAGCCACTAGGGTTTTGCACAATTGAGCAGTTCCATTTCACTTGCAGAGCACTTCTATTGGGGCAGTCTGTCCAGTAGAGGTGTACCAGCAGGAGAGTGTTGTGCAGGGTTAGAAAAGGATGTGTGATACTGCTAAAGACACATCTGGTTTTGTTCATTTCAACTCAGGTGTCGTGTGGATGGTTCACTGAGCTGGAGAAGGTGAACCAAAGGGGCTGCTTACCTCAGTGAGACCAGTTATCTCAGGAACAGAGGGTTCATGTGGCAGTCTGGAATTTACTGTGCACGTTATCCTGGAAAGAAAGAGCTATAAAGGCAGCTTTACTCTCAAATCTTGAAGTCCTAGCATTTTAGTCTAATCTAATGATCAGATTAGGAAACATGGCTGCTCATACATTAACTACAGTCAGCGGGTGTGAAGGGTGGCAAATTGGATTAAAATACACAATTTTTAAAGTGTGACTGATAACCTTAGTGGTACACATGTCCTTGCTCTTCATGCAGATAGCAGAAGCCTACTTGTCATTCATAGTGGGAATCTGCATGGGGGGGGGAAAGGCTGGTGGCTGGTTTAGGACTTTCTTAAAGGAATACACCGCAAGGATTTTGTCTTCCAAGTGCATTTGTGTTTCTATTGGATTTCATAGACGCTCAGTGTGCTGCATCGAAGATGACTGGAGGGGTGGCAGGGAAAGATTGTCTAACCTGGTAATGCTGGCTTTTAATGACATTTAGCTACTGTGGAAAAGCAAGACCTGAGAGGAAACAAGCTAATGAGGGCATTCAGAGGTGTTGAAATAAAGATAATATTGTCTAGGTGGTGACATAAAAGACAAGTTTGTGTCTGGAATGGTGATGAGGATGCTCCGACCTTTTCGGCTCTTGACAGACTTTGAAGTAAAGAGAGGGAAAAATACAGAGGAAAGGGAAGAGTCAGACGTGGCCAGAAGACAAGGTTGGAGAGACCATAAAATGCTGGCAGGAAGAGCTACCAGCACAAGCTGGAAATGCACCCATCCTGTGCCTTGCCATGTATTGTAAGAAGTAAATCAGTGGTAAAGCCATGGGCTTGCCATCTGCAAACTGGCTACAGAAAGCCCTTTATCAACACCCCCAGCACACCTTTCCCAGCACTGGGGCATTGGATCTGAGAGCACTTTAGCTGTCTGCAGGCACTGTCTGCATGCTGGTAGCTGTCTGCAGGCACTTCCACAGTGTCCCCCGATGCTTGCTGAGAGATGGGCAGGTTTTGTCCTCCCATAGCATCCTGCCTGTCTGACCCTCTGCTGCCTTGAAGCTGCTGGATGACTTACCTTACCATCTTGCAGGGCTTCATTTGCAGCCTCCTGCATCTTTCCCTTACATCTTCTGAACATGCCTTTCTGTGCGTTAAGTGTTGTAAAGGCTGTGGTTGGTTCATAGCTTGGAATTGTGGAAACACACAGTTGCTTGTGAGCTGTGGTAAATCTCCTCTCTTTGGTTAGTGGAATGAACCTGGTAGCTTGATCTAGAAATTCAAAGAAGCAGAGGAAAAAGAGAGTTAATGGATTAGCTCCACAGAGGAGCCGAGATAAAGGCTCTGTGTTTCATTCTGCTACTGTTTCAATAAAGAGAGGGTTTTCTTTAAGTGTCTGCTTTAATTCATGTGGATGGATCTCTGCTAGTTCGTGACCCGAAGAGCAAAGAACTGTCATCTACACTAAAGGAGTGCACAGGTCCTTTTTCTTTCTGTACAAGCACATCTTAAAAATACAGTTCTGTTTTATTTAGTCAGAATAATGAAATGCAGGTGAGAGGTTAAGAAGACAGAGGTAAACAACAGAGGGAAATGTTTTCTGGTTAGCCTAATGGAGTACATACTTATAAAAGATGTTACACACGGCGGGGCCACGAGGGAAGAGGCCTCTGCACAGCAGAGAAAACTGATGCCAAATGAGCAGGAGGAGCAATGTAATGACCAAATTTTTGAGTTACCTTTTAAAAATAAAGTTTACAATTATTGCTTGGATTCTGAAGGTATTTGAGGCTTCTGTGTCTTTTGGGAGTGGCTGGGTCAGTAGTGGTCTAATCTCTGTATTATTCTGATGGATTCTAAAGAAAAGAACCAGCAAAACCACCATTATTTACTGCCTTGCAGGTGGCAAAGGTCTGCACATTTTCTCCAGTACAAGCCTGTTTCCTATTAAGAAGCTACTGATCATTGACATTTAACATCTGTGTCCAATAGACAGCACATAGTTCTCTGAGGGAACTTAGATTTGGGAAAGAGACAGGGCACCTAAAATTGTGCTCCACTGAGACATTCATATTCACTGGTGTCTGAGAGATGCATAAAGGGGTTGCCTGGTAATTTATTCTACTGTCTTGCTTTGCTCTGTGGCTGAACTTTGGAAAGGAAGCATTTTGCCATTAAATGAAAATATAGGGACAAGAAGATGTGTGTATCCCTGGTCTGTCTATGTGATGGCTTTGCTGGCACCATCCATCTTGCAAAGCACCCTGCTTGTGACCTAAGAGATAAACCCTGTGTCGCAGAATGCACTCTGCTACTGTCCAGCTGTAAAATGATCACTAAAAGAGCTCTGACCTTTCCATTTCTTCCCTTGTGTAGATTCTGGTGTCATCTAACGATAAAGTTACAGTTGTGGTGTTGGTAGTTCCCCAGATAATTCTCTTCACTGAGAAACACTGCCCCCTCACAAAGAAACTTGCAACACAGTTGTGATAAGACATCACATACAATTCTGTATTTCTTAAGAATTCTCTTTGCTCATGTTTTGACACATTCACATCCATGGGACAGCTATTTTTAATTGGTTTTCCCTTTACTTCCAGAACTTTAAAACTGTGATTTTTTGTTATTTTGTAACTTACAAACTTGGAAAATACTTTTCTCTTTTGGGAACCTTTTTATTCTCCTCATATGATTTTAATCTAAAGTCAAATGGGAGTTCAGGTACCTGCTTACTCTTTTTTTTTTTTCATTCAGACAGTGTTTGAGGAGCATATCTATCATTTACCAGAGAACTGAGATGTGACATTTCAGCTGCTTGGTCCTGCAAATAACATTCATTACCTGGACTCTCAGATGTTTTAGCTGCCTTGCCTCCTTTAACAAGCATTCCAGTGAGGGAATCTTGCACCTATAGTTTCTCTTCTGAATCAGGGACGGAGTCTGGGGGTGTCCTTACATTTGTCAGTGACCAACAGAAGGTTTTTAAATGTCAAAAATCTTCTATTTGCAGAAATGCATATTAGAAAGAGAGTTACATTATGACCCAGAACAACTGGTCTACACAGCTAAGCAGATCGCCTAGTTAAGGGACGGTCATAGGAGGAATTCGGGCAGGAGAAGTTCCAGTTGAAACAGTGCACAAGAAAAGTTGTACATTAAAAAGCTGAGGTTTTAGTCTGACCCATGTACCAAGATGATATTCAGTACTGGATGGTTCTTTATGTTTACATTGGCAGATTCTCAAAATCATGATATATCTTAATCTAGGACTTCTAGTTTTTCTTGCACCTTCCCACTTCTTGCCCTACACTTGTAAAACAGAATATAAGAACTCAGAATATTAGAGTATAGAGAAATTAAATAATACATTTATAGTCTTATCCTGTGCCATAATACCCAGTGTCTGTATTGCTCACTTTGAGATAGACTTGTGACTGAACAATAAATTTTGCATTTCAGTTGGCAGATGCAGCATGCTGCTTGCTGCCGAAGTAAGAGGGAAGGCTTGAGGCAAAAGATGTCAGTTTTGTAATAGTAGTTAAAATATATCTATGCACCTTAAAGACTGGCAGTTGCACAGTAAAAACCTTCACTAGTGGTCTGTGGGCAGGACAGTCTTTCCATGAAAATAAATGAGATTCAGCGATCAGACTCCAGACATGGATGGGAATGAAATCTAATCATAGCCTTTGCACCCAGATTCTGAGTTTGCCACAATAATGGGATAATACACTTGCAAATCTTATCTATATTATAAAATAAGAATGCATATCGTATATGGTTTAGTTCCTGATGATCACACACTCAAGCTGCTTTTGTTATTTATACTCCAGATGATATTCTCCTCTCATCACACAATTCTTTGAGCTTTAGCTTTATACATGATGCTAATATTGCAAGCTTTATGACAAAATCCAAAATATTGGCATGTTATGGGTAGAAGATTAAGTTGCCTCAGATTATAAACATAATGAATTTGCAAGACCTGTGGTGGCTTTCAAATCATCTTTTGTTGTTCTGCTTTATTGAAGGAGGTGTATGAAAATGAACTGAGAGCAACCAGCATGTAGAATGGCACAGGAGGGAGTTTTTCATCACTGTTGTATTTATCACTGAGCAGAACCCTGAGCTCTGTCAGACTTAAATGGCAAGCTCATTGTTAATTTCAAAGTTCAAAGTGTTCTTTAATCTTTCCTTTCTTTTGCTCACTCATAAATACCATTATGGTTTTCAGTGCCTGATTCCAGGGTTCTCGCCAGTATTATCAAGTTGTCCTTGATAGGTGAGAAAATCCTTCTTACTGAAGGAGCCATGATTCAAGAGGTCAGAGCATTGTCTGTCTCTGGAAACAAGGCCCATGAAATACTGCTTAACAAAGGGGTCTATTTGCAGTGTGGAGCCTCAGCATTTATCTGGTAAGTTCCTGGACGTCATTGCTGAAGAAAGAAATGAAAATAAAGAAAATAAATACCCAGCACTACTAAACACTTGCCAATACACTGAGGAGAAGAAAGGAATCCATAAAAGGAGCCACTTTTTATTAAGGACTCTTCTTAACAAGGATTATTTCTCACTTTCTGAAAGGTGCTCATGGTGTTTTCACTTTCCAGCTAAATGGAAAGAGAAACATTTTGTGAGAGGCTCTTGCATTCATCCCTCCTTCCCCTGCAGCTTTCATGCTAATAAGCTGCACAGATCCCAGAAGCAGTTTTCTCTCTGGCTGTGGCAGGTCTGTTAGTAGATTAAATGGTCAAGGTGGATTTATAAAGGGATTTAGTATGTTTTGAGCTTGTGAGAGATTTGGAGTTTAAAACCCACTAAGGTTGATTATTCCCAGAAGAGATAAAGGTTTGGCAAAAATGAGGGAAAATTCCCTTTCTAAACCACCTGGTTTGATCCCTTGAAATATAGGTGAAAGAGAAAGGTAGTAATGACCTTTTCAATCCTGAAAATACAACCAGGTTGGCCAGCTTTGGCAATAACTCAGCACTTCTGTCCAGGAAGTGGGTATAGAGCCGTGACTCCACATAGACCTGTGAATGTTTGGCTGGATTCCAGTTTAAATTGTATTCAGATTGGTAAACTAGAAATGAAAATTCCCATTGCTAATGTGCTGAGCTGGCCAGCTTCTTTTGTTGTATTATTTAATGGTGTGCTGCCGTGTTGACCAAATTATGTCAAATTTGAATGACACTTACAGATGTTATGTCACCCCCTTCTTAGAAGGCACTGGAGTTTCATGGTGCCTGTCTTTCAACAGATATTCTTACTCTTCTACACAGACATTCACGAGTGTAATCTCTTTGTCATAATACTGAAAAGTTCTTGAAGTAGTGTTAATGATTTTCTGCTTCATGGTGTCTGCATTAAACATGCATTTTCTGTATGGGACTGCAGGACTAAGACTCTGGTTTGCAGGATCAGTATAGGTTTGTAAAGGCATGTTTTGTCTATTTTTTGTTAATACAAATTACCAAAAGGCAAAGGTAACTCCTCAGCAATAGATAATTCTCCAGACTTTTAAGGACACAGGGAAAAATAATACCTGATACAGTCACTGTACTGCTCCAGCTGGTGCCTTACCTCCAGCAGTGGTGGTTCAGTTCCCTGCTACCCATCACCATGCCTTCTCAAGGCAGGAGAGCCAAATAAACATGTGTATTCTGGACATGCCACCACTGGGGCAGCATGTTAGCCTCAGAAGACCAGCGATCAAATAACTGATTTAATTCAGTACTAGGAATGCCCATGGCAGGGAGTTGGAACTAGCTGATCTTAAGGTCCTTTCCAACTGTAACCATACTATGATTCCGTGATTCCCATCAAAGGTGGTCTGTTCTGCCTTTATACGAGCAGCCAGGCTTGTTTAAAAGAGACAATGATAGAAAAGGGGGGTTCGCCTGATGGTGCAGCTGTAGCAGGATCACATGTACTGGAAGGCACAAGGGGGGGTGGAGAAATCTTCACAACCTTTAATGCAGCTGCATTAATTTAGTATTTTGTAGTGTATGATGTACCGCTCTATGGAAGCAGATGCAGGGGGAGTCACTGCTGGGAATAGTTGCTGGTAGAACACTCATCATTTTTTCATGTGTCAGTTATATTCGTGAATGGCCTTAATTTCCCTTGTCTGTGTGACCTGGCCCATATTCCAGGGTCTCAGCTCATAGGGCCATTTAAGGCCACTTTTCTCAGTGCCCTGTGTTTTCCTTGTGGTTTAGGACCTCAGGAAATGGAAGAGCTGTTCAAGCCATTTATCTTTCTGCCATTCAGCAGCTGATCAAGGAGGCTTTTTACATGTGGCAGTGCAGGGGTAGTGCAATGGGAACCAAGGGAAGGGGAGCAAGCAAACAGCTTCCAGCAGGAAACTGCTGAAGGAGGTGGGGTACTTTTGATGGAGCACTTTCCACAGAAGAACTGCTGAAGTAAATGGACTCTTTAGGAAGTGATTGATGGGTGAAGAGCCTGTGGGGCCATGCGGAGTTCTTGGGAATACTGTTTGGGCTCTGCAGATGGAAGATCATTCATCTCATGTATGTATATACTGGCTTCTACTCTGATGAATTGTATTTTGAGGCACAGAACATTTACCCTCTGAAGGTCTCTCTAACCTGAAGGTTCTGTGGGTCCCCATTGCAGGCTGCAGTTCAGCTCCAGCCTTGCCTCTCTTTGCAGTCAGCAGCCCTGCCCACAGCATCAACCTGCTCATGCTATATGGAGGCACCAGCTGGAGTCACCTGGAAGTGCTGTTTTTGTGAAGTAAGTCACCAGGTGCGTTTCTTAATGTGAATTTAGTTTTCAGGGCAGTGACCATTTCTAAATAATGTCCATTTGTCTTCCATGCCATAGTTCTCCTTTGCGTGAGACTTTATAAGCTTTATGGTGATTATTTCTGTGTCTGGAAGTTACAGTCATAGCCGTTCCTCAGGCCAAGGCTAGCTGTGCTCCTACATACATTTTGTGGTGCTGTTTGTTTGTTTTGTTCTGAAATTCTCCGGCCTCCATGTTGTGATGAAGTGTAATTGTTCGCCAAAGCACAGATTATAATGTGGAAAAGAAGCCAATTCCTGAAAATGCCTTTAGTTGAAAGTAAATTCATACTACAGCATCTAATCTCATCTCAATTTACATAAGGTCGCTGTTCTGTCAGTAGATGCTGCAGATCCTTGTCACAAAGGCAGGAGATGATACAGCTTATATGAAATGGAGCAGGTTTTATTTGTTGTTGTAGCTGGATTTGGGGCTTTTGCATTTTTGTTTGGGGCTTTGTTTGTTTTCAGTAAACACATCATACAGAAGGCAAACTGTGTTTACAGTGTTTTCTTACTAAGGACAGCTATACTGCCGTCTGTTCTCGGCTTCTATGTCAGATACACTGACAACTGAGAAGTAAATTCCCTGTTTTCAGGAGAGGAAGCTTAGCTGTGGGCGGTACTAGATCCATTCTGGTTAGGTCTACCACGTAGGTATGTAATTGTATGTGTACAGTTGTGTATGTGTGTAGCTGTTTGGAACAGTTCTCAATATGAGGAAAGATTTTTTCTGATGGAGCTGCTTTCAAAAGGAGCCCAAATAACTTCGTTTTCTGTGATAAAGCAATTCCTAAACTTCACTGAGTGTTTTAGTTGTGATTTGACTCTAAGATAATGTCTCCAGTCAGCTTTGCCTCTGTTGGATTTCAATTCTGCCCCCAACCATTCGCTCGCTTGCTCATCTCTTCTGTCAGTGTACACATCTGTGCAGCTGTAAAGCTGCTCAGCCTCGAGAAGAGAAGCTGCATGGAGACCCCAGAGCAGCTTCCAGTATCTGAAAGGGGCCTACAGAGTGCTGGAGAGGGACTCTTCCTCAGGGACTGTGGCAATAGGACAAGGGGTGACATGGACAGTGGGATTGAGTGCGCCCTCAGCAAGTTTGCAGATGACACCAAGCTGGGTGGTTCGGTTGATACACTGGAGGGAAGGAATGCCATCCAGAGGGACCTTGACATTCTTGTGAGGTGGGCTGGTGCCCACCTGATGAAGTTTAACCATGACAAGTGCAAGGTCCTACACCTGGGTGGGAGTAATTCCAGACACAGCTCCAGGTCGGGCAGAGAAGAGATTCAGAGCAGCCCTGCGGAGAAGGACTTGGGGGTGTTGGTTGATGAGAAAATGAACATGAGCC
>JANRGW010016483.1:18895-29663 GCA_024733675.1 Psilopsiagon aymara | reverse complement strand
TGGACCACAAAGCGGGGCCGGACCCAGTCCTCAGGTGTGGGGTGGGAATGAGGAGAGGCAGGAGCGAGGGTAAGGTGAGAGGTGCCTGTTCCCACACTGGCCAAACCCCAGCTCCTGCCTCCCCCCAGCCCAACAGGGGCAGGACATGGTCCCCTCCAGGCCTGGGACCCCCAGGGCACCCCTCACCTTCTGCTGCAGGGAAGGAGCGGGCTGGAGGGACACAAACAGGAAGGAAACACCCCCCAGACACCGGGGCCTTGCAAGGATTTGGGGGGTCCTGAGAGGAAAAGGGTGAAGTTCTGCTCAAACACCAGCAGCACGAGGGAGACCAGGCCGGGGGCTTGCAACAACTTTAATGCATGGGAGCTTTTTCTCCTTTCCTTGGGCTGCAGACATTGTCCTCCCAATGCTTTGGGCTTGGAGGCAGCAGCTCTGTGTCCTTCCAGCTTCCTGGGGTGTCATCCTGTGGTCCATGCCCCCGTTCAGCAGTGGGGCAGGGGACCCCCTGGGCACATCTTGCTCCAGCCTTGGGGGCGGTGATATGGGAAAGGATGGAGCCAACCCTTTCCCTGGGCATGGGAAAGGCACCCACACGGATCCTGCCCATGCTTCCAACTGAGCCTTGGCCTTTCTGCAGCCTCTCTGGGTCCCCCGGACCCCACAGCATCCATCATGGCACCTGTTAATGGGAGAAACTGGTGTGAGCCCAGTCCCAGCCCACTGAGAACTGGGGCTGGGAGGCACCCACATCACCCTCATTCCAGCTCCTGGTCCTGCGGGGTCCCCACATCCCGCCTCATTCCCACAGGATGCCTGAAACCATCCTCACCGAGAGCCACACTTTGTGCTGGGTCTCCCGCTGATCCCCGTGGGTCGTTGCTCTTCACTCATGTCCTTGCTGCCAATGGTTGCTTTTGGAGGGTCCCAGTGCCTCGTTTGTGGGGTGCCTGCAGATGGACATAGCTATGTTGTTAGCATCACCCCTTCCCTCATCCCAGTCTCCTCCTGCATTTTCCACAGCTCCCCATGGCTGCACCTCCTCATGCTCCTGAGCCTTTCCTTTATGGAGCTTTGCAGGGCCTGAGCCCAAACGCTCTCATTAATTGCCTGATCCGGCATCCTTGTGTTCTCCCTTCACGTTCAGCCTTCGCCGTTGCTTTATGGAGTGCTAAAGCTGTGCTGACAAGTGCTGCATGGCGTAAATCCCATTGAAGTGCCTGTTTCTGCCGCTCACCCCGCACCAATTCCCTGCAGGGGCTCCATCAGCTCCGGGTTCAGGCCCAGCTCCTGCTATGGCCTGGCTTTGCCAGATCCTGGCTAGGCTCTTCCTCAGGGATGCTGCCGGAAGGGTCCCTGCATGGGCAGGCTCCCTGTAAACCCAACCTTTCCCTCCACAGTCCCACAGCAAACCCTTTCCCTCGTTCTCCCACACTCTTTCCCTGCACTGACAATAACACATATGTGCCCATCCCAAAGGAACGGGAAGGGCTTGATCCTGCGGCTGCACGCAGTGTACATTTGACAACCTATGGCATGGTTTGGGCCAGGAAAACCAGGATTTCTTATCAAAATGCTCTGCTCTCTTTTCCTTCCTGAACTGCCCAAGGCCTGTGGCTTATGGGGAAAACGCATCCTGTTCGGACGCTCATCCCAACATTTGCTGATTCACAGCGGGAGCCACTGGTGTCTTCTCCCTGCTCCAACACGGGGAAAGACCACAGGTGACCATGGGCAATGTGTGGGCTCAGCCCCGCTGCGGGGGAATAACCCTCATGAGGTGTGGCTGTAAGGGAGCAATCCGGGTGCCTGAGGTCCCACACTCCCTCCTTGCACCGGGCTCCCAAGAGCTTGAGTGTCCAGGCAGGGAATCCCTTTCCATACATTTCCAAAGGGATTCACTTCACCCCTTCTCCAGCAGTGTGGCAGAGGCAAACGTGCGCAGGAGAAAGGCTGAGCCTGGTTTGGGAGAGCTGGGGAGATGAGGAGGATGGGGGCACCATGCTCTCCCCACAGCCCCATCCACCCTCACTGCCCTCCATCCCATCATCTCCAGCTTCAGGAGGGTTTGGGACCCATCATTCCAGGTGCCAGGGGTGCTGATCCCAAGCAGGAGACGCCTGTGAATGCCTGACCCAATGCTTCTGCACCAAACCCCACAGGATCTCAGGACGGGTTGGGTTGGAAGGGACCTTAAAGAGCTGCAGTTTGTTTTTCAGCACTCCACTGGGCACAAAACAAGACCAGGATGAGGAGAGATATCCTGGGGGGCTTCTCCATCCACAGGGATGGGCTCCAGCAGCAGCATGGAGTGGGGAGGAGTATGGGAATGCCACCCGCAGCACTGCAGCCCAAAAGCTCCCACACTGCTGAGTGATCCATCCACCAATCCCCTCTGGCTCTGCTCAGCCGCAGCCATTCTCCCCTTCTAAACAGGGATATCCAGGGCTGGGATATGCTCCGTGTGGAGCAGCCACATGGTCTGGATGCTTGGAAATCCCAGCTACAAGAATGCCGTGATGGCTGTCAGCCCTCCCTAGGACCCCTGGTGCAGGAGACACCCTTTCAGTGAGGAGAATCACACACACCACCCCCCCATTAAGCAAGAGCAAAAGCGTCTAAACAAGAGATGCAAGTTTTGTTCCATTCTGCTTTAGGGTTTGGGATTCAGAGCATGAGATGGATTCCAATGAGGAGGGTAAATAAACCAGGGCTCGTGATCACTTGAAAACAAGCAGAAATAGGCTATTTTGGGCTGTAGTTGGGGAGGTGTTAAGGCTCCTTCAAGGCAAGGATTCACTCCCACTCTAGCAGTTTCCTCCTTCCTCCCAGGAAGATGGAGAGGGTTAAATCCCTCAGTGCCAGGTCTGCCAGTGTCTCCCACCCCCAAAAAGGTTGATCTGGGACTCTAGGGTGGAAAACAGGGACCCTGGGTGATTCCTGGAGGGAATTTCGTTGCAAAAGGTCTATCCCAGGAACCTGCTATCACTCCCAAGTGGATGGCATCCTCCCACCAAGGATGGAGATAGAAGAATTAAGCCCATTTATTTGAAAATGCCCAGCAAAGTACAGAACATCACTGGGATTTTTTTTTTTTTTTTTTTTTGGAAACTAAATGAAACACCCTTTCCATCTGGATTTTGCGTAGGAATCCCAATTTTTAAGGAACTCACATGTCCCTTTGGGAACGTGAGGCTGCATGGTGCCAGCTTCCCATAACTCGGGCTCTAAAGCATCCGCCCTTCTATCCAGTTTGGCGCTGAGGCACCCGGTGCTGTCCCAGTAACCTGCATCTCCTCTGCTGGTGTTCCTTAGGGCTTGGAGATGCAGGGAAGCAAGGAAAGGCTCCTTGATGTGATATGGGAAGCCTGGGCTGCCCTTCAGCTGGGCTCTGCCTTTACATCCAGGATCTCCAGCGCTGGGGTTGTAGGGGATGGGGATTGGTTTTTTAGGGGGTGTGGTGTACTCCAAGTTTCCCTTCATTTAGAAGCAGCTCTTCATGCTTCATACCTGCTGCTCCCACATAAGCTGCCCTTGCTTTGTGTCCTCAGCCTGGCCTGGAGCCTGGAACAAGCACCCGTGGTCCACCCCAGGGTGGGCAGCTCACGTGGGTGCTGGGCATTTGGCTTATGGGGCAGCACCCAACTCAAATGAGCTGAATTCTGCTTGAAAGCAAAGCTCAGCATCAGCATGGAGGTTTTCTGCTCTTTGCCATGGAAACAAGCGTTGCTAAGGGATTGCTTAATAGGGAGTAAAATATTCTAAATCCCTAAGTTTAGGTGGCAGCAGGATTGAACTCCCCAGTCCTGGCAGTGCATGGGGCTGCTGGGGGCTGCCCTTACTGCAGCTCCCATGTGCAGCCAAAAGCTCTGGTTCTCCATCCATATTGAGAAACCCTTGGGATGGGGCAGGAATGCTGGATGATTTGGGGCTAGCAGGGGAATGCTGGCTGCGTCGGCATGGTCCTGAGGTAGAGCTGGAGCTGTCAAGTCTGCTTCGCTTTCTATGTGTTATTAAGCAGGCGCACAAAAGGGTTTCCGAGGGATAAAGGCACCAGCGCTGCTCCCTCTGAGCAGATACGATGCTGGGCTCTTGCACTGTGCCTCAGTTTCCCCTCCCGCATCACCCCCATCAGCATCCGCTGCTCCCCCTGCCAGGGGCAGGGACGTACCTGGTTAACTTTATTGATCTTATGGCCATGAGTAAAGGGCCCGGGGGGGAGGAACAACCCCGGCGGGGGCCACCTCTGCCCTTGACCCGTCCCGCGCCCCGCGGCAGCTGCTCCGTCGCGCCTCCGCCGGCAGCTCAATGGGGCTTTGTCTGCGCCCGCCGGCCCCGCGCAGCCCCGGCGCCCCCGGTGATATTTATGGGGCGGGCGGGCACTTTCCCCCCGCCCCGGCCCCGCTGCCACAGCCAGAGCCGGGATTGATGGGCTGCGGAGGTGCCGCTCGGGAGCCCCGCGGGGTGCGGAGCAGCGGGTCCTGCCCCTCGGGGGGGGGGTTGGGGATGAGCGATGCTTCATTTCGGGTTTGGTTTGGGAGCTTGCCTTGGTTGGTTTTCCTTCAAAAATAGAGCCTCTTCGCCAGCAAACAGGTGCTGGGGGGTTCTTGCTTTTCCCAAGTCTTCCCAAGCAAAGCTGTTCTGCTCCCGAAGCACTCTGTTGGGATGGAAGCACAGCGCCGATGGATTTCCCTGCGATTCTGCTCTCTGTCCAATTCCTCCATCCGTTGAAGCAAGGAAAGGTCCTTTCCAGAGCGGCAGCAAAGGGTATTTTAAGGTCCATCCTGTGGATGGGAGCAGCACCACTACCCCCAGGGTCGGGAGGGATTCAGGGTCTGACCCATTGGAGTCCCTGGGAACATCCCTCGGCATTCCCGGCTCCAAAGCAGATGATTTAAGCGAAAGTGTTTATTCAGGAAGGGATTGACTAGGAAAACCTTAACATCTGGGGAAGGAAAAAGAGGGTGGTTTTGTGGTTCCCAGATGCTCCAGCTGCACAGGAATCGGTCAGTTGAATCGGGTGCTATTCCCACATGGATAAGAGTGAGAACTTCTCTGCATTGACGACATGCTGAATGATGGGGAATTGCCAAGGGTCACATCATTCCCTGCTTCCTGGGGGAAAGACCACGCTGGAAAGAATCCAGCAAAACCCCCACATCCAGGGGACATGCAGGGATCTGGACTGGATCTTTTGGGATCCTCATTCTCCCTGAACGCTGTGGAGTTGCCCCATGTGCCATCCCCAAGGGCACATGCTGCCCCCTCCTGTAGAAACTGGATTTTGGGGCTGTTTCACTGGACTTTGGGAGATGCCTCAGAATAAATGAACCAATCTGTTCCTTTGCCAGCTTTGCTACCATCTTCTCATAAATCCTCTGGTTTGGAGCCAATCCAGCTGATCCTGGTGCAATGTGGAGCAATCCTGCAGTGCTGACGCGTGTTTTGGTGCTGGTTTGGTGCTTCCTTCTGTTAGTCAAGCCAGGAGGTAACAGGCAGAAAGAAGCTGGGTTTGCCAGGAATGTCCACAAACCTCCCTGCATGGAGAATCCCCGTGGGCTGCTTGAGCTGTGGGTGCTGCTGTGCTTCAAGCAGAGTTTTCCATGGGGCTTGGGGGGATTGGCCCATCCTGGCCCCCAGATACTGAATAATAAGGAGTAGGAAGGATTCTGAGAAAAGCAGATCCGTGATTATTGTGTGTGCTGAGCTTCTTTATCACTGATCCATCAGGGGAACAGCTACAGCCTTGATCTCCCTTGTCCCCATCGCACTGGGGCAGCCTGGGGAAACACAAGCATCTCCCAGCACCATTCCCAACCTGGCTGGAGCCAGAGCAGCTTCCAGCCTATTTAAAAGAGGAAACGAATCAATCTTCCTCCTCTTCCACTAGATGCAGGTTGGAGGGTGCCATGGAGCATCCTGCGTCTGAGCAGCCCAGAGCTGCCGCTTCCCGAGGCCACGCTGGTCCTCGCTGTGCTGAGGAGCACCTCCCATCGGCCTCCTGGGCATGTGGCTTCTTCCCACTCCCATTCCGCTTCCCCAGGGCTTGTGCAGGGAAATGCTGTATGACATCAGCCCTGGAGCTCTGGTGGCTGGAGATGAATGTGGAGTGTCACCTCCTGCCACCGCCCTCATCCCCAGCCTGCAGAGCAGATGACGCACCCGGCAAAAAGCAGGGTGAGCAGAGAAGGATGGGGAAGGGAAAATCCTGGGAGGTAACTGGAAACGGATGTTCTGTGAAACTGGAGCATGGGACTCCTTTATGCAAAGGGGTTGAGGTGCTCTCCATACAGGGCAAGAGAAGCAGGGTGCAGATCGTTCTTGGGGCAGATGGCTTCTGGAGATGTTTTGGGTGCTGCAGGTTTACTCCAAGTGGGAAATGAAGGGTTAGCTGCAAGAGGAGGGTGTGGGAAGGTGGCTGGGACACAGGCAGATGCCCAAGCAATGGCTGCCACATCCACAAACCTGCTTGTGAGGGGCTGGATGCATTGGGAAGGGCAGTGGGATGGGATCTGAACAAGGCTCCTTGCCAGCTTCACACTCCCTTCCCTTCAGAAGGGCCGAAGCTGGCAGAGCCCCCCGGGAGCGAGCTGCCGGTGGGCAATGGAGGGTGGTTGTAACAAGCATCATTCCCGGCATGCTGAGCTAGGCATAATTGTTGGAAAACTGCTGTGCACATGCTGAGCTTCATAATTATCAGGCTTGTCTGCCAGGCTGCCCTTCCCCCAGCACAACGGCACACTTGATTATGATTATGGTGGCTAATTTTGTCTGGTGCATCTTGGGCATATGGGCCCCCACCTGCTCTGAATATGCAAACGCTGCTGATTTGCTCCTCAGTGGCCGTGGCCATGGGGAGGGGGAACCTGCCCAGCACCACGAACAAAGAAACCCCATTGCAGCGGCGCGGGCACAAAGAGCCGCCAGCACCGGCACTGCCCATGGCAGTGCCCGCGCTCGGAGAGGCCTCCGGGATTGCTTCCCATGGGTGAGATGGAGCATCTGTGAGCAGCCAAAGAGTGTGGCATGCACATACACCATGGCGTGGACACACACCCCAACACGATGTACACCCTGCAGACAACCCCTTCCATGCAAGCCCCAACATTTCCCTGCTCCAACCTGGCTTTCCCGCATTGCCGTTGGATGCATCCGCATTCCACAACCTTGCAGAGCATTCCCTGCCCATCCATAACACATTGTTTTGTGAGGTGTGGGAGCGGGGTTTGCTCCTCTTTCAGGAATGCTCATAAAAGCATCAGTGTGAGGGTGAAGGGCAGCTGATAGGGGGCTCACGTCTGCCTGGAAGGGCCCGCTGTCAGGGGGGCTTTGCCATGCTAATGGATAATTAGATAGGCAGACAGACTGACAAGGATCCAGATGGATGGATAGATGCCACGAGGATCTGGTGACAGATAAATAGGCAGCTGCTAATGGGCAGTGCAAACAACAGCTTAGACTCCTGCTAATTCCCACTGTAATTTTTAAGCTCTCTCCATCCTTCCCCCCCTTTTCCCCGCTCTCTCCCCCAGTACTGAGCTTCCACCAGCGCATCCATCACTTCTAGTTTCATCATTTCACTTTGCACAGGAGCAGGAATGGCTTGTGAAGGATCAGGAATAATGAGTAGCAGTGAGCTGAGGTGGGCATCGTGGAAGGGCTCGGGGAGGTGAAACCCATGGGGGTTATCTGGGACTCTTGGGGTGTCTCCATCCCTCCTTCCTCCCGGCACTGATTTCTTTATTTCCCAATTAAAAGAAGGAAAAGGTTTGTCCCTTTTCTTCCACAGTGGAGATGGGAAGAAAGCTGCGGATGGGAGGGAGGTGGATTAGGGCTGGAGAGCCGGGCAGTCAGCGGCAGAGACAAAAGAAGCATCTTCGCTTGTTTTCCCTTGCAGAGGGGGATCCACGTGGCGGTGCAGGAGGGCAGAAAAGCAGGAAGGGGAGAGAGATCCTGCTGGAGGCTTTTGGCAGCGCTCGCACCGAAAGAGGAGTATTTACAGCCCTACTGCCTGCTATAGGGGCTGCTTCCTGCCCGACAGGCCGGGTCCCCTGCCTAATGAGACATATGGGGGTGTTTATGTGGTTGCAGACCTTTGGGTCTTGCCATTTTGGCAGGGGCATCACTGCCTCCATTGCCACCTCCCAAGTCCAGTCCCTGGCATGAGCCACATGGAGCCTTGAGCATCCTCCCATGGGTACCAGCTCCACAGCCACCACACTTTGCCTCTTGCTCCGCTGCCGGGGCTTCTCTCTCTTATCTGCCCATCTCCTACTTTATCATCGCTTCCTGATTTGTCTCTCAGCCCATCAGCCCCTCTGCTATCTGCCCCTGCTTCCATTCTGCCCCTTTTCCTTCCGTGGTTTTCATCATTTCTGTTATATTTCTCTCTCACACTCTTTTCTTTCCTCTGCTGCTCTACTTCCTCACCCTCTCTCTTCCCCTGCTCCTTTTCCCCATCTCCGGGGTATTTCCTCTCCCTCTGCCATCCCAGAAGGGGTGGGGAGGATCATGGCAGTGGGGATGAACACCCTGGCATCCCCATGAAGCTGGGTCCCAGCACATGCTGGGCTGGGAAATACAGCCCAGGAAATGCCACCAGCATCTCAGGAGAGAGACAGAGCCTGTCTTGGGATGAGGCAGAGCCTGGGAACTGGTCCCCATTGTATATATACACATATATGTATATATACATACACACACCCGTGTATGCCTGTATATATATATAATCTTGGCCTTTTCCTGGTTTCGGATGCAGCAGCTTGCTGGTGCAATTAGAGTTTTGCCAGGAATGACCCTGTTGCAAACACTCCGTGTTTTAAAGAAGCCAATTCCAATTCTCAGCAACTTGCTCACAAAGCGCCTGGGGGCTTTTCTGATGAGCTCCTGCAGCTATTCCCAATTTCCTTCTCTTGCTTTATGAGCTAAGTGTGGGAAAAGAGATTCCTTATAAATATAGATGGATGTATAAAAAATATTCAGGGATGTATTTTTTTTCCCTGCACAAATCCAGGAGTTTTCTGCTCTCTGCTCAGCGCGTCGGACCCAGCACTTTTGGGTTGGGGTGACTGGATGGATGCAGGTAAGAAATGTGGGAATGGAAGGCTTTAATTCCCAGTTTTAAAAATCTCCTTTTCTGGGAACATGGAAAATTCCTTCGATTCTTGATTCTTTTCCTTCTCCGTACAAAATACCCCCAAAGCAGCTTTACCCATCCCCGTGCAGCCAAGGGCAGCACCTGGGGGACACAAGTCCCCTGCGGCCCATAGCAGAAAAGAAAAGACAATATTGGGAATATGAGGATCAGGGAAGCTTCAAACCCAACCCAGCTTTGGAGGAATTACTTGGGGACCAATGTCTTGCTGCGGCCACCACCCACCAAAATGCTGCTTCTCCTTTTAGGTGGTTGCCCTCATCCTTTTGCGAGTGCCTGGCTTTTGGGGGGATAAATGGGCACAGGGGGGCAAAGCCACGGCTTTTGGCATCCCCAGGATGCATGGAACGCGGCATGGGAAAGGAGGTGGCGGTGGCATTGCCGAGCCAGGAGTTTCATTAGGATGCAGGAGCGGTGCTTTGGGTGCAAAAAGCGGAGGGGGAAGGGTTAAGGGGCGGTGGAGACCGGGGTGAGAAGAAAGCCTGAAGAAAAGAAGGGACCTCGATGGCTTCATTACCATATTCAAATCTAATTAATTCCCCTTTGCATAAAAAGGCCACGGCGGGCGTGGGACCAGCCTTGCAGATGGCGTCTCATGCTCAGCACCATTTTGGGGCCGCCGGCCATCTTAGAGTGAGAAGGAGGAGGAGGACGGCGGCTTCGCCTGCGGCGCCGAGCATCTGCTCGGGGCATCCATCGGGATGTGCGGGGTCTGGCATCAACAAGCGCCATTGACCATCATTCAATTTGCTTGGAGGAAGAAGAGGCTATTTAGAAGGAATGAAGCAAAAATGGATGGGGAAAGGCAGTTCAAAGCTATGGGGTGTCATGATTTGGGGGTGATTTGCGGGTATTTGTG
The DNA here is from genome assembly GCA_024733675.1 of Psilopsiagon aymara. Taxonomy (NCBI): domain Eukaryota; kingdom Metazoa; phylum Chordata; class Aves; order Psittaciformes; family Psittacidae; genus Psilopsiagon; species Psilopsiagon aymara. The sequence continues at coordinate 19,653 of JANRGW010016483.1, read as the reverse complement.
AGCCCCGCCCTTTGTTGGGGGTCCCCACTCCATCCCTGCATCTTGGGGTCTCCAGATGGGATGGTGCCGGTCTCTGTGTAGAGGCAGGGAGATGGTTGATGTTGGGATCAGTGTTGACAGAGGTATTTGATAGAGAGAGCTGCAGATGGGGAGTGAGGTGCAGTGGTAGTCCCCTAAAAAGCAACACTGATATGTCCCTGTGACTATCCCAGAGATAGGAGCATCGCAGACCCATTGCTGGAAGGTGATCCATGGAAATGCACCCCACATTCCCTAAGGGGTGCCAGCCAGCATTCAAAACAGCAAGAAAATCCAGCCTCAACAAGCAGATACCCCAAACCCCTCCTGCACAGGTATTTGGGTGGGAAATGGGGATTATATTCCTCATCTTCCCCTCACGCATCACGGGGTGAACCAAATCCCTGATGGAAAACCACTCCTAAGCGTGAGGGCTGCTGATGGGCATCATCCAGCCCAGGCTCACCCTGGGAGAGGTGGAAGTGATTTTTCCTAATGTTTCAGACAGCTTCAGCATCTGAGGGATGAACTTGAAGGAGTGAGGACCTGCAGGGGACATGAGCTTCCTCCCTTTGCTGGCTGCCATGGCTGCGGGGCCGGGATGAAGCCATCATCCTAAAAGAGGCTCCCACAAGGAGCTGGAAGGTGCTTGTGCAGCTAAATCCAGTGTCTGACAGCAGGAAAACTGGGATTCTGATGGGCAGAGCAGGAGGATCGGGGTGCGGGGGGGGGGGGGGGAG
>JANRGW010016478.1:4870-42997 GCA_024733675.1 Psilopsiagon aymara | reverse complement strand
AGGAGAAAAAGAGGGAGGCTTCCAGAGGTTTTCAAGTTGCTAGCCTAGCAGAAAATGCAATAGAAACATCACATAAGGAGATGACGTTTCTTCTGTTCTCATCCTTTGAGAATATCTCATTCCCAAATGTTTTTGTTTCCTGTGTGTAAAATGCAGATAAAGGTAATCCTTTGTAAAGAGCTTGGAAATCTCTATTTGAAACATGCTGTTCATAGCAGTATCCTGCAGGCTATTACTGCATTTAAATGGACTGACACCTTGATTTAGCACAGAGACGTGGTGTTAATTCTGAAGCCTCTTGGACTGTGGCATAAGGTTTCAGGCTTGGTTTCCCCACTCACTAGCCTTTTATCCATGTACAAAGCTCTTCTCTTTTGTCTGCTGAGGTATGGTATGAGACACAGTGCTGAGAGAGCCAGTGAGATTCTCAGTTTGGTGGTGCTATTAATAAATATTGTGATTGTTTTAAAAATGATTGTACTGATTTTAAGAGGACAGCCAGAATAGGGGCTGGGCACAGCCAAATTTGCTTCTTCAATGAATGTATTCCATGAATGACAGTACAAAAATGTTGTGTTTCCTCCCTAAATATAAACTGATCAAAAATTAATACAAAATAATAATGTAAGTCTGATTTATCCCCAATGGCATCATACAGTTATATCGTGCACTTAAAATTTGCCCACTTTTACTGTAATTGCCAAGAATACTCTGTCTCTTGACAGAGAAAATATATTTAAGAAAAAATAATAATTTTTTCTTATCTCGATAATGTTTCTGAGGGAGGAAAGCCTAAGGGGGTCCTTAAGGCTGAAAAAGATATTGATGCTATTCCATAAGACTTTCTGAATAAACAGCAGTAATTCTTTGCTTCATGAGTGTTTTCAATTGTATTTTATTTTTTTTTTTTCCAGTGGGAAAATTATTTCACCTGTCTCTAAGATACACCCATCTGAGATTCCAGACTCTTTATGGTCCATCTGGATATCAGAAAGACTGGAGGAAGAACTATTGATTTCCTTGGGTGCCCCTTTTCCTTTGCCTCTGGTAGGAGGACCTCCTACCATACTGGCTGCCTTTGAATTGTCATTTCAGAGGGTATTGTGGATTGGAATAGAACCACATAGCCTTCCACAGGCTTCCTTTGTTTCGTGGTTGGATATTATGGAGAAATTGTTATAAAAATTGCTATTTGAAACTTTTCTGCTTTTGATATTCCTTCCCACAAAGTAGTGCTCTGCAGCAGTGCTGCAGAAGGAGAAAACAGGGTGCCCAGTAGGCTTAAAGAGCCTTCAGAAGTATACATGAGAGCTTGAAATAGATTCTTCTTTTCCTCTCCTCTCCCCATCTCTGTTATAATTGTGTTCCTTAAATGACTGGAGAATTGGTTACAGATGGAGAGGGCTCTCCCACATACACTGCAGCAAACAATATTAAGGCACGCTCAAGAGAGATGGTCCTGCTCTCAGCTTTTCTATGTTCTCCCTGGGAGTCAATGGTCCAGGGAAACCGAATGTTATAGCAGAAGGGTGGTGCAATAGCCTGAAGTTCTAGGGAGCAGGGCTTGATTCTTACCCTGCAATTCTGAAAAAGTCCTAAAAACATACTCTGACCAAGCCATGCTGTAAGAGCTGTAAGCTAGCAGAGTACTTTGTTTCTGAGGTCTAGACTCATGCTTGGTGAGAGTTCAACACTTTTGACTATGTACTGTAATTACAGGACTTAAAACCTCGTGGAAAACAGGACAGGATTACTTGCTATAAATAGCTGCGTCACTTTGCATGTGCTGAGGTGTATTAATAAAATGCAGCCTAGACTATTTCTTTTAACTTCATTCTTATTTCTGTTAGTGCTGTTCACTTTGTTGGTTTTTTGTTTTTTGGTTTGGTTTTGATTGGTTGGTTTTTGTTTTCACCCTTTCTTTTTTCTACCTCTCTCATTTAGGTTTAGGAAAAGTACCAGTGCTACTCATTGAATTTCATACCACAGCACTTTTCACTGTGGGGAGGTGGTGGGGGAAGAAATAGCGTTGCTTGGTTTTAATACATGAGCATTTTTTTTGTGAAGATCCATTTTTGGATTTAAGCATATGGAATCTCAACATCTTTTGTGTTTCTATACAAAACTGTCAAGCAAATTTGTCAGAATAAAACAACAGATACTGGGACTAAGAAGTTTTTCTTCTGCCTCCTGATGCTGTATTTGTTTTCCATGAAATTGCATGGAAGGAAAAAAACCTTGCATGCACAACAATTTTAATTTTCGTCATAGTGTACTCACCAGTAGTGCAGACTTTCAGCTGTAATGTTATCCTGACGTTTTCCCTGAAACCTGTGAACGTTTGCAAAGTTTCCGAAGGCAAAATCTATATAAGGGTTCTGTATGTTTAAAGTAAAGGAACTGAAAAAAAGAAAAGCATGGCTTTTCACTTAGGCAAATTAATTTGTCATTCTGATCTCATGCCCCCTTTTGTTAAATCAACCAGCCATTTATCGAGTCAGACATCCTTACTGTTCTAAATTGTGCCCCACGGAGACCTTATTCAGTTTAGCTTACACACTCAGTGGAGAGCCAGCAGTGTTTATTATGAGGTTTGAACAGCATGAGAATCATTTACACTCTCTGGGAGACTCGGATGTAACCCTTTTGCATCTTGTGATGGAAATTGCCAGTCTTAAGCAACATGTCGAGACAGAAACAAAAGATCACTCTTTCTGTGAACCTGACAGTTTCATAATGGAATAAGTTACATAGGACTGGTTACAAAGAAATTGGAAAAACCATAAAATACTATTGATTTTATTGGGCTTCACCCTAGACTTAGTTTTTAAAATTTGGACTAAGTTTCTGTGCATGCATATAGGGACAAAGTGTTTCATATCTTTTTTGTGTTTCTGACAAAATTTATAATGTTTTTCAAAAGCAAAATGGAACAAGAAAAATATTTGCACAACTGAGGAAATCATTCTTATGTGATAACTGATGTAATGTGACAGCAGACAGCAGAGACGCTCTTCCGTATTTAGTAAAATGCCACTTACGGTAATTAAATAATTGACCAGGTGATCCAACAAACAGGTATACATCAGGGGAAATGCCATGTCAAGAGTATTCAGTTTGCATTAGCAGAAAATTATAAACAACTGAGGTAACAAAAATATGATATTAAAATGAACTGATTACATCTCCAGAAAACACTATTAATTGTTCAGATTTAATTTTATATTATCTAAGAGAAGAATGGAAAAACATGTACTAATATTTGTAAGGACCTATGAGCACTAAACCACTAGTCCTAAAATAAAGTGCATTTGGATATAAGATTTTGCTTTAATCAACAATACAGAGATGATACAACTGGGAATTTCAGATCACAGCTCAATTTCTCTTCTAAGAAGCAGTTCCTCTTTTATTTCCTCAGTGCTTAAGGCAGCCATTTGTGAAAGAGAGATTTGTATTACGAGAATTACTAATTTGTAAATGTTATTTTAAGAGTTGTAAGCAAGCATGTAAATTTTTAAATAATACTTAAGAAATTGTTCCTTTGTTTTCTAAAGTTTTTTTGAGTCTGTTCCCATTTTCTTTCCTAAATAACTCACATTATTTTTCCAGAAATACAAATGTTCAACAGGTTAAAGATAAGCTCTTAAATTTTTCTCTAAATAGGGACATAATTTTTAAAAATAATTGCCAAGAGGAGCTGATCTGAACACAAGGCTGTCTCAAGCTTGTTTAAAAATATGGATTTTAAATTATTAGTCTTGATATCTGCAGTCATTTTAGCTTGTTGATCCTTTATCAGCTGGGATGCTTTGGCAGGCACTCCAAGTATTAAGAGCCGTTCTGAGTGGGAAGCAAGTGAGGAAATGATGCTTCAAGAACAGCCTGAACTTTTGTCCAGGTATTTTTCTCTTACAGAAAAAAGAAGGGTTGTTTTGGGGAAGACTCCTGCACTCCTTACACTGGTCAGACAGGCCTGGATAGAGTATTGTGCAGTTAGGTACTTTATGGTTGGCTGGTGCGTTATCGAGTTATGGCAAAGGGCAATTAAAGTTCCTTCTTACTGCAGCAGCATGTTTCTGTTACATATCATTCTATCTTTAGCTTAACATCTGATGACAACTGGCAGTAAGGTAATTAGGAAGATGCTACTGCTGACTTGAATTATAAATACTCAAATGCAGAAAATGTCATGTTCAGTGCTGAACTGTACTGTTGTTGCATTGTGCATTCAAAGCCAGGAAATGTTGAAGTTTAAAGTGGCCTTTACTCTGCCCCCTGGTACGCATTACAATAAAGTCTTTAATTACATGATTTCAACAGTTTCTCATATAATAGAGTGCACAAACAGTCCGTATTTTCAAATTTTAGCTACAAACAAAAAGCTTACCATAATACTCCTCTTTTACTTTTCTGTATAAATTAGACGTTCATGGAATTTTGGGGTATGTTGTAAATACTTTGTGAAGAAAACTTCATCAGAAAAGAAGAAAGAGTTAAATAAATATTCATAGCAGATAACATATACATGAAAAATCCATGTTGTCAACATAAATCTCCTTTTGTACTTCATATTTTAGAGAGTTTTAATTTTTGACACACATGCTTAGGAATGGAACAAAATCTTGTTTTCCTGAAATCTCTCGATATAAAAATGCTACAAGAAAAGCTGGATTTTTTTAGTATTATTACTCTTACCTTGTTACTGTAATTACTGCATCTCCTTATCTCTAGCACTTTAGTGTTTGGAACACACAACTCTCCTTTTGTGAGGTGTAGAATTAAAGCACAGAGATAGGTCCCTAAATGGTTTTAGTTTTCACACTGCCTTCTGACCTGCTGTCATTGACATAGCTGGAGCTCAAGTTGACTTATACAGATTGCCTTTAAAAACTGGACAAGGTGGACACCACTGGGCCAATGCTAAGTGGTCCATGCTTGCTTCTCTCTTAACTTGCACAGTACAGGGTGCTTTCTATGCAGTACTGTCCACCTTCTTTAGTGGCAAGACTACTTTGCATAGATAAATCTATTTTATATTACACCAAAAATCCAAAGATCAGCAAAATCCTAAACTCTAACCTCCATTTACAGTCAGTTAGTGCCATTACAGGCATCAGGAGTATATGGACAGTGAGTACCACTACCCCCTCTCTTAGAAGTCTTCTTTAGGGTTAAATAATTCTTTCTCTGGAGATGCCTATCTTTTTCTTAGCACTATTGGGAGGAAACCTTGATATCTGGTGTAGCTTGGATATTTTGCATCATTGGAAGTTTAATGAGACCAACTTGGTTCAAAGAGTCTAGTCCAAAGTTATGTTGTGAGCTTATGGCCCATCAGGATGCGAGAGCAGGACTATCTATCTGATTCAGGCTGTCATCCTCAGCAATAGGACATTCTTTTTGCATGTGCTATAAAATTGAAATGCTGAGCATTAAAAGCTAAAGAAACAGCCTCATCCCCTGTGGCTTGCTAAAAATACCATGAACTGGAATCAGTCAAATTCTTATGCCCTTTTCAACTAAATGAAATACAATTTAGTGAAACCCAACTGCATTACCCAGTACTGCTAGCCACCATGCTTGACTGAAAGTTACAGGGCTTTGGCCAAGCCTGAGAGATTATGAAGAAGATGGGACTGCATAAATCTTGCCCATAGGCATGCTCAGCAGCTACTAAACTTGCATGTAGTCATTAAAGAAAGAGATACCATGTTAGAGGCTACAATGTAATTTCAAAGTAGAATTTCTTATTAGTTATCCTGTAACTGAATGGTTCTTTGTTATGGCTAGCAGAAAGTAGAAGACTTAAGAATGCTTAGGTAAAGCTTGTAACAAACACATGAAGTTGTGCATGATGTTGCTGCAGAATTTTTCCTTCCAAATATCCTCTTGTTCATACAGGGCTGAAAGGCTGATGGTATTTACATGGTTAGATGGCTTAAGGGGTAAGAACAAACTGGTTAAAGAAATGCATATCACAGAAGCACATCAGAATTGACTGAGAGTTGAAGAGAGATTGTTTACATTCTGTTATGCTGTAATACTTCTATACTACACTTTTTAATTTATTTCATTTGTTCCTGGTGCATTCTGCTCTTTTGAGGCAAAATTTCTTGTGCATGTGGTTAAGACTTCTTTGGTGAAAAGGAATTAAAACATACTAAAAGTGTACTCACACCCTTTGAGTGTTCTGTTTATTTTTGCTTTTGCCATCTGTGTTAATTGCGGTAGGAAAGCCTAGCCTCTAATCTTAATACAGCACATACAGTGTTTTTGAATAGTGAGCAGCTGAAATATAAAAAAAAAAAAAAAAAAAAAAGGAAAATTATTAATTATTCTTGCCTCTCAAAACAAAAGAGCATTCTAAAGGGGAAGCTATTTGCAGCATCTACTTGTTCTCATTCCAGAATACTTCTGCTAAATTAATTTCCACCTAAGAATCCCCCTGGTCAAAGGTCAAAGTTCTTTTATATATATGGATGTAAAGTGAGTGAGAGAGAAGGTTTCACCTACTGCACTTCCTAGAGAGTACTGAACCCTCTAGAAACTCAGTTTTATGTTCACATCTCTTCCTAAGTCTCTGGGCACATACATAATAATAATGTGTACAATTCAAATGAGTCTAGCTCAATTATATATTTATCCTTTTAAAATGCTTTCTTGGTTGATTTTATAAACTCTGTTGAGATGGGAATTGCTGAGCCAATGCTAGAATGAACAAAATCAGCTAACATAATCAGGTAATAAGCACTATTTTCATCATTGAGAACTGAAAGAAAGTAGGAAAACAGACTGACTTTTACCTTTTTTGTAATGCCCCAGGTTCTCATCTAGATATGACAACACAAATCCAATATGTCGTAAACATGTTGAAATGTTCTGTCCTTTACAGTTTTCCCAGCCTGAGGTAAGAAAATGGGTTATTTAATCTCTTGTCTGGATCAGACTCATTAGGACTGCAGCATGTCTTCCTCATTCACAAATGGCAAGCAGAGACCTGATGTCTTGTTTCTCAAGGGCTCTTAATTGCGTTACATGCTGTTTTGTCAAAATAATCTCTTCCTTGATTATCTGTGCAATGTCAAGCTCCCTTCCTCCTAAATACACACATTGTTATCTTTACTTTCACTGGCTTGCATGTACAGTGAATAGTACCTTTGAAGGCTATTCAGCTTCTGATTATTTTAAGCCAAAATGTTTGGCACAGTTTTTGGGTGGCATAACTGATTTCCTTATTGACAGGCCCAAAATCAATTTCCTTGAAACTAGTTAAGATGCATCTTAATGTCAGGTTGTTCTTCAGCTTGGAATGATTAAATCAAGTGGGTTTACAATGTTCAGATCTCCAAATCACACAAAATCGTACCCTTCTGTCTGAAAAATGTGATGTGAAGCTTGGTCTGCTTAACAAAGTAACCAAAGAGAGCAGTAGGTGCTGAATAAGATAATGAAGTATCTTAAGAAATAGAACATCACCTTTCTGTTAGAATTAGGGTTAATAACACAGATCAAATCCTTATCAGTGATACATCTTGACTTGTATCTTCCTGACATTTTACTCAGAAAAATTAGCAATATACAGACCTCTAAACAGAAATTATGCACAACTGTACAGGTAACTGAAACACACTCATGAACATGTGCATGCCTGTGACCGTTTAACTTAATACACACTCTGCAAATGCCACAGGAAAACCAGTTTTGCTTTCCAAAATTCGTGATCAGCATTCGCCAGATTTTTGGTTTGGTTTACTGGGACTAAACTATATCACAGAGTAAACTATTATTCAGTGTAAGTCAGAATACCAGAAGGAGGCCCAAACTCATTATGTAGATGTATTACGATTAATAAATAATAACCGCAATTATTGAGGAATGGCTTAACCAATGAGGTCTTTAATAAATGTTTAATAGTGAAAATCCACACTAAACAAAACCAGATGGCAATATGCTATATTGCCAAGTCCCACTTGTACAGCACAGGATATACAGCCTTATTAGTTTTGAAAGCTCAAATGAAAAGCATCTCAAATGAATTTACCTTAAGAAAAATTAACTGGAATGTATTTTCATTCTTTGTGTCATTGTGTGATTATATAGTGCCCATTATACCCCCCATTATACCCCCAAAGTAGAAACGCCCTTTTTGTATCATTGATTGATTTCCTGAAATTATCCACTTGCTCCATTTATTTTTTTTTCATTTCTATTTTGAGAATAAAACTCAATTGCAAAATGTGAATGAATATGGCTGATGTCTGTACCCGACCTTCTAATAACATAGTTTTTAGATGAAGTCCATAGCTAGCCTATTGCTCCTTGCTTCTTTACAAAAGAGAAATATATATTTTATTTTCATTGGAGCTGTGGTTAATCCCTCTCCGTGCAGATGATCTTGGTCAGGATTCCTTGCTCTCACTTGACGGCTAGGGTCCAAGGTCCATATTTCATTCATACCTCCCATGCAAGTAGAAACTCGTTCACCTAAAAATCAGCTTTTGTGGACCACTTTTTAAAAATAGAAGCACAATTTGTCTTGGTCCACATGGCAGCACTGCTGTAGAATGGCTACAGTTTGTGCTCAATGTCCTAACATGAACTGACATAAGGTAGGCATAAACTTTTTGTCTTGGTTCTCCTTTTGTAAACAAAGATGAAAGTACTTCCACACATAATATTTCCAGGAGCTTAGCAGAAAGTATATTAAAGGTGATGAAGCACTTACATATGAAGCTGTTTATAGCTGCATAAATATCCCAATTAGTGGCCACAAATTACTGGATTTTGTGTAACAGTATAGATTAGTATTACTATGCAGAGCATAGCACTAGTATAGAACAAGAAAAAGAATATATTCAGTGACAATAAAAGAGGCTATAAAAATAAGCCTGATAGAAAATGGTTATTTGTAGGGCATAAAATTAGACCATGAAAAACATTGTCACAAGTTTAATTAAGACATTTTGCTCAGTATAATTCAAACATGATTAGGACTTATATGAATTAATAACTAACTGGTAATAGGTTACCTTGGTTAAAATGTGGCTTTAAACCATCTTGTAGTTAATAAGAAAATCTCTAAATAGTCCCTACGGGCTTCTTATATCTTGTGCTATGGAGCATTTGCAACTCACATGAGCAAGAAGTGCCTCAGGAAGGGACATGAACTCCCAAATTAAAAAAGGAAGGAAATCCAAAATGTTCTTTTGGATCTTCTAGTTCTTAAAAATAGGAAAAGGGTAAAAAGACAATGCCTGGTGGAGAACTGTGGAAAGCAAGGAAATGCTTAATTGTGTTTACAGCTGAGTTGCAGACAGAGTGGGTGAAAAGCGAGGAAGGATGAAATGGAAAGAGGGTGCAAATTCTCAGAGACTTCATTCAAAAATACTTTACTGGACCACTGAATGCAGGACTTGCATATTAATACTCATTATAAATACTATGCAACAGATGAAGAATTAATTTAAATATGAAGCTCTTTGCATTTCCCTACTAGCTTGAAAATTTAATATCTTTTCCTTATTATTTTCAAAGCATTTTGCAGAAAAATGATTATGATCTGAAGGAAAATTTTTCAAAGTAGAACATTTTTTGCATGATTGGTGATGCACTTTTTTTCATCAATTTCCAGTTGAAAGAGGACAATTAAACCAAATGTAAAAAAGTAATAAAAATCTGAATTAATTGAGATTTAAATGCAGTTTTTTTTCAGCAACTAGAAATTTAGCTGAATGCTTGACTAGTAGAATGAAAGAGTGTATGAAACAAATAACGGCAGAAAGTATATGTCTTCCCCTCTTTCCTGTTAGCTTCTTTTAAAATGTACTTTTCCAGCTACCTGCATTGTCTTTTTCTTTATTAAATCTCATTTCTCTCCTCCTTTCTTCTTTCTTCTCCTTTTCAATGTATTGCCTCCTCTTATTTTGTCTGTCTCAATCCATTTTTATGCTTGCTGGTCCTAGCATAACCCTTGTTCATCTTACTCCCAATCTGTATTTCTTTTCCTCTCCTCTTTTCCTTCCTAACTCTCCTCACTTTCTTCATGTAGAAAAAAGGTTTTGAATCAGCAAAATTTTCTTGCTTGGAGGGGTAATAGTGAGGTATTGGAAACAGGACTGACATTAGCAACTGAAGTTCCTTCTTAGTAATTCCAGACAGAGTAATTTGACAGTGAGATACTTGTGGATTAAGAGAGAAGGTGGTATCTCAGTCCACTAAGAGGGTTTCTACTTGCATAGGAGGTACGAGCCAGGCCTCTCACTTACATTTAGGAGGCCTTGTGTGGAAATGTGTGGAAATTTTTCTTGTCCTGCTTAGAAAAGCATTAAAAACTTCTTCAGTGAGTGATGTGGCAGAGTAATAAAATGCTGTCCAGTGCATGTATTACTTCTCTTCTGTAAAACATTTGTCGTACTGGCTCCTAAGAGATGATGAAATTGCAGTTTAAAGAAATAAAAGTATATAACAAATACTAATATTATAATTACAATTATAATGAATTATTAATGTATTGAAAGAAGTGCTCTAGTTAGATAATTTGCACTATAACAGCTGAATTTAAGCTATCAGTGCTGGTTGAGTTTTTTGCTAACTATGCTGATTTTTACTAATGGTGCTCACTATCTATACATTTGCAACTGGACCTGCACCATGTAATTGCAGAAACAGCAGCAAGAAACTAAACACAGGGGTTTTCATTCCTGTTGCCAATACATCCTTTGCATTGCATTGTGACTTTATACAAGATATTCCCTTTTCCAAAGGGACTTTGTTGTCACAAACTTGCAAGTTCATGACCTAAGAATAACCCTAAGTATGACTTCTAAGTATGACTTCTAAGTATGCCTTAAGTTCAAGTTAGTTTTACTTTTCCCCATTGTAGAGCTTTTGTAATACTGTCTATGGGTTAATAATTTCTGGTAGGAACTGAGAAGCTTCTCAGAATGCAAAGTGTTGTCAAAATGAGAAAAGTCTATGTGTATACAATTTCAGAATGCTTAGAATGGGAAGGAAATGCCAAAAAAGATAATCTACTTAAATATGGGCTTCCATATTGTGGCATTAAAACATATAAAAATAAAATATATAGGTTTATTGCCAAATTTCTCCCTGTTGAGAATATGCACACCACCCTTATGTTGAAAGAACGAAATATGACGTCTCAAAACTAGAGCTTTATTAAATAGCACCCCCCAAGCAGATGTTTATTTCATAAGCAGCTATCCTACCAGTGTATCATATCAGTGGTCTGTGTTAACAGCAAACCTTTCTTGTGCCCTAAGTGTGTACAAAAAAGGCCATAAACACAGTCTCTGCCCTTTCATTCGCCTTCTAAATATGTCACATTATGCCTAAAAGTAGGAAAGGTGATGCGGAATGTAATTCTAAACCAGAAAATTCTTTTTTATTCATCTTGCTTCTTAAAAACCCTTTAGTATACTTGATGGAATTGCTGGAGTGGTACAAGAAGCAGATTTTGAGAACATCAGATGCGGAAGCAGATTGGACAGTGGGCAGAGCCACTGAGGCAGTTTGTCAGGAGCTGTAACGTCCAGGTACTTCAGAGATGTCTGTGCTACTATCTTTACCTCCTGGCCAGGGTGTACATGCTCCCCTGAAATTGAAGTCACTGATTCAGCTGTAAATAGCATCATGAGAAAACAACTCTGTGTTTCAGTGTCTTTTCCACATTGCTCCCACACTAGTTCTGTTTTCAAGGTCACTATGACATTTTTACAACTGTCATTCAAAGAAATAACACAGAAACTAGCTGCAGTTTCAATGGCTATGGTAGCAATTTCAGTTGTTTAAAAGAGCTAAAATAACCAGAAAGTTCAATTGGTGAACAGCCTATTTCTCTGGTGATTCAGACATCATTTGAAGATAATGTTTCCTGGAATTGATGCGTATCTGTGTATGTGCTGAATGCAGGAGAGAGCTTTTTCTTTTTGTAAGAGGGCAATCAGCTAAGCACTATACTTGCTCTGTCTGATTTGTTATCTTGGACACTAAGAGTTTGGATTTTTCAAGAGGTAGATTTTAAACTGTGAAGTATTCTGAGGAATAATTTGTTTTTCTCATTCATTTGCTTTCTGAAGTCTTATGAATTAAATAACTGTCATTCCAACCCTTGCCACTCATGAAACTTCAGTTAGCAAGAACTTCTCCCAGTGGCTTTTCTCAGTGGAGGCTTTCTGCAGGAGTAGTATTTAGTCACATGCGGATGTGAATATCATTAATAAACCTCAGTATCTCAGTTCTCAGAGGTGATCCAACACTGCACTGAAGCTAGTCATTAGAGGGCAAAATGATGAAAAACTCTGCATGCTACAAATACTACCAGTACACTATTTTATATTCCCTTTATACGGCTGTGACTGACTTAATGAAGAGCAAAAAAGAGGGGATCATTAACGAAACGGGAAATAGGTTTTCCCACCTCTAAAACAGGGATAATCACTCTTACTTTTCCTGAAGAGTATTAATAGCTGCTAGAAAAATGTGTTCTGGTCTTGTAATTATTACTGTTAGAAGACAAGCAAACCGAAATGATTTATAACATGCTTTTAAATGGATATTCAAACTATGGAACAAATACTTTTCAGGGCTGTCTGAACACAGTTTGAATACTAATTAACTGGATTAGAATCCAATTTAATTAAATTCCTTTTGTATGAAAAAATTCTTTTGGGCGAATAATATTATAGTCCTTTAATTTTTCTTGGTGATTTTTATTTACCAGTTAAACAAAACTGAAGAGGGAATAGTGACTCTGAAGTAAGAATTCTTGTGGTAGGAATATATAAAGTTTAAATTAAATTGGTCTCTGGACCAGCTAGAGCTGTAAAAAGAAGGTCATCTAGATTTCTTACCTGGGTGTCCTCTGAGCTGTGACTATGTGCATATATTCACACAGAAACTAGAGTGTATTCCATAGTCTAGATTACTGTCAATCTGTTCTATAAACAGGTCTTTCACTGCTCTGTAAAAATAAGGAAGATATTCAACAGAACAAAGATCCTCATTTCAGTAAATTTTAGAGGATTATTCACATGCTGAGAAAGGCTAAAACATAAGGGGAAGTTTAGGTTAGATATAAGGAAGAAGTTCTTTACTGTGAGGGTAGTGGGGCACTGGAATAGGCTGCCCAAAGAAGTGGTAAATGCTCCATCCCTGGCAGTGTTCAAGGCCGGGTTGAACAGAGCCACGGGTGACATGGCTTAGTGTGAAGCGTCCTTGCTCATGGCAGGGGGGTCAGAATTGGATGATCTTAAGGTCTTTTCCAACCCAGATCATTCAGGTTTTTTTATTCTTTTTCATTCAAAAATGAAAAGGCTTCAAAATGGCAACATTTTCCTCTGAAGGGTGTTAAGTTCCCTCCTTTACTGACATCCCTTGGAGTTGAAAATACTTTGCATCTTCAGTGCCCTGAGAATTTAAAGTCACAGTAACTGTTACTCATTATTACATGGAAGGTCAGGTGTTTTGATAACTTTAAAAAGTCTTGTCTGAGTCTGTATTTATGGGAATACACACATGTACACATGCACTGATGAGCTTAAAAGGTTCTATATTGCTTTCTTAATTACTTTGTGATTTTGAACAATAATCTTTAAATAGGTTTTTATTTTGAACTTTCCTCAGACAGAAAGAAAATGAGAATGTTAAACATATGATCTAAAGAATTACAAGGACATTTTGAAGAGTTTTTTTACCATATAAGGCCCATGATTTACATTATTCTAATCATAAAATGCATTTTTGATTTACAGAAAGCTTTAATAAAGATGAGAGAGATTGAAGTTAAAGTGAAGCTGCAAAAATACACTGCTTTCCTTAGATTAGGTAATTTCTTAGTGTGCTTGAATCATACTGTAGTGTTCAAATCCAGATTGCATTTGTGAATGTTGTCATGTATTAATTTACATCATAGTTACAGGTGTAATTATATTTACTGGCTTTGTAGCAATTTGCTTTCAGAGCAAACTAGTGATTAAAACGTAGTTTCTAAACAGCACTGTTCATTAAGCTTAGTAAATATTCTAGATGTGTTGACTTCAAGTGATTAGCTAGTCACTTGTATCATAGAACTTTTATTTGAAACTGCTTATAGAATACTCAGTTTGTGGCGTACTAATAGTTTACTCCAAAGAGACACCCATAGTAATGTTTTTCAAAAGCATGAATAATGATGAAAAATCATATATCATTGAGTCATAAGTGTCATTTCACTTGTTTTTTTAAAAAATTGCAATACTCTGAACAGTATCCTTGGTGCTACAATGCTCTCTCACCATATGTTCATCTTCATAGGAAACCAGTTGTTATTGGGTTTACTGACTGATAATCGGACTGAATTAAGTGGAAACTCTGGAGTTAGGATTATTTCTTCAGTAGAGGTAGGAGGAAAAGGGTAACAGTGACCCTTTGTGAGGAAAAATATGATACTTAGCTGGCTGTGGGCCTCAGCTGTAAACACAAAGGTTTGGTTATCAGTCTGTTTGACAGAAGATTGGACTTTTCGCTGGTTAGAGTCCATGGGAATGTGGAGTTCTGGTTTACAGACATAACCCTATGGACCCCATCCAAGAGCTGTAGGGGACACACTTGGACTTGTCTTCTGAAAAGTCTTATGTTCGAAGCAGGAAAGAAGAATCTTCCAGGAGACCTGTCGTGATGCAGAGGTCAGAGTGATCGTGTGGCTCAGAGCACAACTTGCCATGGTAACCTTCTGCTTTAATTAGTCTCAAAGGCCACATGTGTATTAGTAAATGATGTGTACTTGAGAACAGCCCTGGATATGGTGGTAAAGGGGAGTGGGGCAGCTTGCATCCCTACAGCTAAATGCTGCCAAGGTGCCTCTGGGGAATGGCTCTGGGAAAGCACTGTCTCCTGAACTTAGCACAGGAACTATTTAGGAAATTGTTAGCTGGCAGAAAGAAGTATGCCAAGGACCATTGTAGCAATTTACTAATACATACAGTTGTGTTCCTGTGCCTGGGAAAGGTTCTGGTCTTCAGCTGAGCTGACTAGCATAGGCACAGGTGACTTTTGTAGCAAAGGTGCTGCTTCCTAAGAACTGGTAAGCAGAGAAAGGAGGTGCTTTTGCACACTTTATGTACCTGCATCTCTAATGCAAAGTAGACCATGAATATGTTTAACTAAGCTTTTGCAAACACTGTCTTTTTGTGAGGCTGTTTTCTAAGAATATGGTTCACGTCTGATTTGAAAGCAGTACAGCCATACTTACTGAGCCAGTGGATGAGAGCTAAGAAATTCTGCTTGTTAGAGGGAATGCCTTTAAATCATGGAGATTTTGAGGTAAAGGGCCTTATTGAAATATATATTGGGCTGATGCTCATGGCAAAATTTTGGTCCTTCTGAAGCCATTTGAACTCCAGTGGAAATTTGGCCCTCCTCCAATTCATTGTAATTAAACCCCTAATCTTCTAATGAAAGAGATTAAAGACAAAGGTTTTTATGTAAAGAGTTTATTTCTTTTCTTTTTTTTTAAGTTTTTGGTACCTGTAGTTTCCTGCTGTGAGGGTTCTGCAATTTAATTTAAGCATGAACTACCTCAACCCCTTCTGGAATAGCAGTTTAGCTCTGGGTTCCCTGCAGACAGGGCTCCCAGGAGAAAAGGCCTGAAATATCTTGAGGAAAGATTAAAAGCTTCAGTAATGTTCCATTAAACCTTTCTGCTTTTAAAATAAATGGACACTTCATTGCCATAAGACATTTTACCCGTAGGCATTCATTTGGTGTCTCATGTTTTTAAATGACTTTGCCCCCATATTGCAGTCAAACCTTAAGATATTACAGGAAAGAAGGATTAAGGAGAAATACTTATAATGACTGGCAAGATCAGTAATGATAAGCAGAATGGCTCAAGCTCAGATTTTAATTTCATGTGATGCTTGATGTGGCTTCAGGATGTTACTGTTTTGGTTGCTTCATAGTATCAATTCATTAAAATAATTAGATGTGGCCCGGAAACCAGAAACATCCCACCTATGTATTTTAGAGATGGTCAGATTAAAGTATGTGGGTTTTTTTTAATAAGCACAAATGGGTATGTGCTGAGTATTTTAATGGAAAAGTGAAACCACAAACCATTTTCCTGCCTGTATGTTTTATAAGCGAAGCACTAAAACTTCGAATAGATTTAAAACTCTCAAATCTTTTGTTCTAACCTGATTCCCATTTTAAATGAGTTTAGGTGAATAAATGTTTTTAACCTCAGGACTAAATCTACTACAGTAACCCTCAATTTCATCAGTATTTCATCAATATTAGTGCTGTGGTGGCAGGTATAGACCCTTTTAAGTAATTAATATATCACTGTTACATGCAGTGTTCACCTGTGTAAAAAGGGGTGGGAGCTCTTGTACAAGAAGTACAAGTATGTTGTCTTAGTATTTTTAGTAATACAGAAAATAAGTAAAACTCAGGAGTCCCGCTTCAGCTGTTGCTCTGAATCTTTGGTGTTCTATGATTCTGACATCGGGAAAACAAGGATGACTGAAGTCACAAGAGAAGTTTTTTCAGAAGGCTATAATATACACCTGCATTACTGACTGCATAGGCTCTCTTGTAGGGCTTGCATCTGTACCTGAGCCACTCAGGTAATATTCAGGAGTCATTTTTTAATCCCTCTAAATATTGCTTTCCATACAATGAGCGGTCAGTTCTTTCTTTGTTTCAAGTAACTGACTTTGGGAAATGAGGGGCGCAATATCATTTCTCAGAACATTGAGGTCCTGTGACTGTTCTAATTTTCTTCAGAAATTATTTCCAGAACCTTAGCTAGTATTCTGTAAAGTCTTGTCGTCACTGTGGCAGATTTGTGTTTGTCAACCATTGGCTTTTGGTTCTGGTGGGAAGGAGCAGCTACAGGAATCTGTAGTCACGGATAGAAAGGTGATCTCAGAGGCTGTAGGGGTCATCCCCATGACAAGAGTCCAGTTAGCTGGGATGGCACCATGCATTTGCCCATTCCTAATAGGGAGTCAGTGCAGAGATTGGAGCCATATTGAGATATGCTTATGGTGGCCTCAGCTGGTGGGCAGTTGCACTTGCATCAGATGGAGGTTTCTTAGGAATGCGCAGTTTCTTCCCCTGTTTACATGTTGCAGTAATCCAGCACAGGAATCAGGTATGTGGGTATTCACACCAGTCAAGCTGCTTCTAAAACTGTCCAGCAAAATGCTCTAGTCAACCCAAAGTGGGAAAGTGTGGTATGTTTGGATATCCAGTCACAAATGGACTTAAAAAGCTTTCAGGAGAAGCCAGTAATAGAAAGGGACATTGTACAGAAAGTAGTTGGAACTGTTTGCTTTCCACTTTGCAGATATTCCTTTTAGTGGTCCAGTGGCTGACCCCTGCAAGGCACTGAGCAACTTGAGAGGTGGCTCTGCTTGTATGATGAGAAAGTGGCTATCCACAGCTAGGTATGGCCTCTCAGTGATAAGAGAACAAAGTATTTTTGCTCTTTAAGAAGAGCCTAGTCCCCAGATAAGTGATGAAAGTTCAGAGATGAATAACTGACCTGATAAAATCTTCATACCAGTAGTCAATGGAGTCTGATAGGGCTCTGTGTGTATGCGCTGTATCTAACATTTTAACATATTTAAACCTTACACTCTTTATTTTTTATTTAGAACAGGGATGTGCAGTGAACTCATGCTAACCTTTCCAAAGTCAGTCTTTCATTTGGCCTTTCATTTTCCTATGCTTTTCTCCTAAAACAGACAAAATATTGGAAGTGGAAATATTTATGAGAGCCATTTAGAAATATAGAAGAATTCAGCTCAAATGAGTTGTGATTGAATAGTCTTCACAATTGTTGTAGCGAGGAAACTTAATACAGTGTTGCCATGGAGACTGGTTCTTTGGCCACTGGTCTAACACATTAAAGCCTTTCAGTTCAGCAAGATGCTATTTGCAGATGATGCAGTACATGATGTTAACAAGTGGTTTGCCTCCATTAAGAGGAAAATATCTCTAAAATTACAGCACTTCTCTTTAAAGCAGAGTTATACAGAACTCCTTGAAGTTATTTGAATAATCAGGACCTGCATGATATCAGTTAATGAGAATTTTGTATTCTTATAGGTGCAAAACATGTTTATTGCATCAAAACTTAGCCAGACATCTCAGTCAGTGCTATTGAAATGCTTGAAAGGAGGCTGGCAAGGTGGAAGTCTGGCAAACCAGCCACCTTCCAAGTGAAGTTTTTGCTCAGTTCAGGGGTGACCTGACCTTTTTTCCCATTAGCCTTATTCAGAGTAATTCTTTTGAGTGCAGAGGTGCTTTGACTACCACGCTAGCGCTGTACCATGAAGGGACCGGCTTCTTCCCCCAGAAAAGATTTATATTTATCACTGTTAGATGGTATCTTCTTTCGAAAAATGGAATGCTGTATTTTTGCCTTATGACCATTACCTGCAGTTCTGTAGAGTGTACTTCATAGAATAAATGGGAAGATGCAAACGCAAAAACTCAGCAGAAGTAAATCATTTAATAGCAGTGCCTGTAATGAATTTCCTAACTGGCCCGTTTCATAAACTGATAACATGGACAGAGACTTAGCTATAAAGGCCCATGATCAAGCAATGGGCAGAAACAAAATAAGAGGCAGAGCTGTAGCTATCAAAACCTATTCTGGTCAGGCAAGAGCCTGGGGCACTTCTGTAATGGCCTATTTGCTGACTAAGTCAATATTTCATTCCTGCAGTCCAGCTGGCCTGGAATTCTAAAATACAGACCACTCGTGCTGTGTCAAATAGAGCCTGAATAACATTGGAATTCTTTAATTTTTTGCTGAGATTTAGCTTTCTGCAGAGCATCTGTCAAGCACAGAGGTGACCCAAAGAGGCCAGGACATACTGTGGTCACAGTATGCCACTGTTTCACTGGTATCTTGTACTGGTCATTCCTGCTGGAATACAATTGCATCTGCAGTACTTAGTATTTCTGGTTTTAGGAAGGCAGATTTATCCTCCAAATGTTACGCACTGTTGTGATATTTTTAGAAATGTCCTGTGGTTTCTGGCACAGATTTTGGGTTCAAGAGTTTGGGAAAGTATGTCAATATCAGTATGAAGTTTATATGTATTCAGGTACCTACAGATCTTGCTACTGTTACAATGACCAAATTCATAATGCAGTAATGATTCAGCTGTATGCTCCTGTTTGGCCAGTTAGTTTATTAAGGGGTTTTTTTGGTACAAGAGGGCTGTGAGTTAA
This sequence comes from Psilopsiagon aymara, assembly GCA_024733675.1. NCBI lineage: Eukaryota > Metazoa > Chordata > Aves > Psittaciformes > Psittacidae > Psilopsiagon > Psilopsiagon aymara. The sequence goes on along the minus strand of JANRGW010016478.1, from coordinate 23,746 downwards.
GGGTGTATAGCAATGCCTTTGGAACTTTGCAGAAGGACATCATCTTCCCTCTGTGGGATCACGTGTTTGAGCTCACTCCTCTTCCACTATGCAGTGGTTTGTAGGACCCCTTCCTAATTTTTATTTTCTGTGATTGTCTGTAGTTCACTTAAAACTCAGCAAAATTTATAAATAAATCAAAAGTTTCTTCTAAGTTTGCCCTGCATTTCACTGATTCATGGAGCTAGGTGATACATTTTCAGTTTGTCACAATACGTCATTTTGCTGAAGTCAAATGAGAATGTGAGTCTGAGACTCACTGCCATGCATGAAGATTAGTGAATTAGTAATGCGAGACACCTACATTCAAATCACAAGGTTGTGAGTGATATGGAGATGTAAAATTCTGATATGAAATAAGCAGATTGCCTTTATGGGTGTTTTTTTCAGTTAACGTGAAAAATATAATTTATCCAGAAAATGTTTTTTGGACTGTGGTTTTTCTTTGAAAGACAACGAACTTTCAGAATCTTTAAATATGGGGAAAAACCTCAGAGCTGTCACATTCTACTCAGCTCTAGTAATCAGCAATGAATTCCATTCCCATACTGAGTTTTATTTTCCTTGTTGCATGAGGTTTCTCTGAAATTCCCTGAAATTTTCCTTTATATTCCTTAATATAAATATAATTTATATCTGCAGGAATAAAGGCATACACTCATCATACTTACTTAAATATTACTGCATTAGACACAATTCCTTTAAAAGAGATTATATTCTTACTTGGAATCTTATTATATGCTATAATCTATATATGAACATGTGTATTATGTTTATCTTTGGAATATGCCCCAAAGCCTGCTGAATCAGTAGCAGTCCAAAGATTTTAGTAACAGGTGGAGATAACTGAAGTTCATGGTTGTAATTTGGCATAAAGCTGGATGGAAAAATTGCCTGGATAGTGTGTGGGCAAGGTGAGAGCGAGGAGGACCAGAAGTAATGTATTGCTGCTTCTGTGGCTGCTACAGGGGGAGAACAAGGAGGCTCTGCCTGTGCTGCAGCTAGCTACAGCATTGCCCCAGGCATCTCAATGGCCTTGGGGAAAAGGAGGTTTTGTCTTACTGCTGAATGTATGCAAACAGCAAAGGGAATTTCTGCTTCCCAGCGCCACCCCTGCTGATGGCTGGAAAAGAGGATGGGCTTCAAGACTAGTGATCAGCCTTGCTTGCTCTTTATACAGCACTTACTGCTGCAAATGATTATGTCACCCAGGAGGAACATCTCTGGTATCTTAATCAATGAGACGTTATACAAGAACCCAGCTCTCTAGATATTTGGGCCCAATCCTGCAAACAGCAGTGTACTAACTGGAGAGCCCTCAGCACTTCTCTGACAACTGGTGTCAATGACAGTTGGAAAAGGGACACCTCAGTAACCCAAGGGAACTCAATAGTCGCAGGAGGGGCTGAACCATTGGCTTAATGGCTACCTCTGTCTTCAGGCCCAAGGGAGTATTGAACAATTCAAACTACTGCAAGGAAAATCAAAACCTTCAGATGGAATAGAAGAAATTATTCATCTGCCTAGGAAAAAAGACAACCTTGAATGATTAACAACTATGTGAGTGTTATTAATAATCACATGACTGAGCATAGTATCCAATGCAATACATAATTCATGAGCTCACAGAAAAGAGTGATTCACCTCTCCTTGAAAAATAAGAAAGATGCCTGGTGAGGCTGAGAATTCACCAAAGTCTGTCATTCTGAAAGAGAATGAAGAAATGTCTGTACTTGTATTCTACTAAAGCATCCCAAAATTCTTATGAAAAAGGGAAAGAAATACAATGTTTCAAATAATTATCAATCTCCTATGTAATCATCAGGAAATCAGTTTCAAAAATATCTGAATTTACATAAGCAGCAAAAGAAATAATATAATCATAAAGCAATACACAAATCAGGCAAGAAAAATTCATCATATTTTCATGAAATAAAGCTGATAGGTTTTGTTTTTCAAAAGAAGCTGAAAATGTTCAGTCTCTTGTCAGGAGTGGCTGGCCAGTGCTGTGTTCCTTCTACTGAATTGCTTCACCTCTTCCCAGAAGGATGGGAAATGTGCTTCCTTATCAACTTATGAAACAATACTGGAGAATTTTCAATTGTAATTAATAGTGGCTGAGGTCAGTAATATGAAAAGCTAAATTTGAGAGGTGTGGGAAGCATTTTGCAATGCATTTGCCCCAAAATATTTTCATTTTCTTCTGTGCTAAAGTAAGAGAAAAGCCTCTCCCAGATTATCTGTTGAACGAAATACATAATTTGAAGGTATTAAGGATAAAATGCAGCGTTTTTCTTACTAGCTAAAACTTTTCTTCTGTCCTGACTTTCAGTGTAATGCACCAGCTGCTTCAGAAAGTAAAACATACCACTGTGGTTCCATGGTCTTTGCAAGGGCCAAACAAAAGAGAGCTTCAAGTGAGCTTGAACCCACTGCCGGGAGAAGAGTCTTCATCTCCTTTGTTTGTAGACCATGCTTGCTACCAGTGTTGTGTCATTTTGCACCTTGTCAAGGTCGCATCATTTCAAGGAGAGAGGCTATCTGAGCGCCACCAGTACACGCCATTCTCAGGCTGGGCATTTCAAGTCAGGCCATGCTGGGAGTGCTGTAGTCACAACCTGTAGGATGATATTCTGAGACATGCTGTTAAAGGCAACTGAGAGAAGTACATAAAGGTGATAAAATGATTGTGTGTGGGATGCTGTCCTTCTGCGGTCCTCAGAAACATCTCCTCCTAGCTCTGGAGGCACACTTATTAAATGACAGCAAAGTTTGCAAGTAATTAGCTCTTTTCTCACCAGTTAACATCATAGGGGAGAGGATTAAATACAGTATGTTCTTTGGCTAAGGGAGAGAAATATTTCCCCTGCATGAAATGAAAATTTCCTAGGTATTTTTTTCCCTAATATTTGCTCTAATAAGCTTGTTTGTGTGAGGTTGTTCATGCATGTTACTATTATTTCACTGTAATAGTGGAGACTTGGTTATAGCATTCATCCAATTTATTTTATAATGGTAGCAACTTAAATAACTGTTTTGTTATGAAACAGCAGATGAAGGTCCTTTATCAATATCATGCAGATGGGATACTTAGGTGCATGTAGGTAATGCTCACAGAGGAATTGTGTATGTGCTAAAGATCAGGTTCTCTTCCTTCTAATTTATAGTTAATGAGAGACATCAAACATAGGATGTTTGCCTGGGTAAGCACTGTTTGTCAAGAAAGGAAAGGTTACTAAATATTCACACGTGCTCTAGCCTAGCTGTGTGAATACACAGGGGTCAAGACCATTGTCTTAACAAAAGAGCACATCTCTTGTGGAGAGCAAAGACCAGCTCTAGTATTGTATTTTGTCCTGGTAATGGTAATTACTTTGCTTTGTCTGCTTTGCACTGCTTTTTCTGAATTTAACTAAATGAAAGCCTTCAGCCAGTAATGATAGCTGGCTTTCCTTTGGAACTCTGCCAGCAACCTATAATTAAAGTGTTTTCTTGAGAGAGGACCACTGTATAGCACCTATTGTGCATTATGTCCTTGGAACTTGACTGCAGTAATTGAAAAAAAATCTCCAATTTATACCTTTTTCTGCAGTTAGTTACCTCATTGGACTACCACAATTGAAATTGTATAACTGTATTTCACGAGAATGTAAAAATGAACTTAATCAAATATCTTTCAGTGAATTAAACTAACTAGAATGAAGGGACTGGTTCCAGAATAGGAGTGTTCACACCTGGAATTATCAGGAGTGCCTACTGAGTTTTAAGCACACACCCAACATTAATCTTTTAAGTTTTCTGGCGTAGATAAGACCTAAAAGTTCAAGTCTTGTTTGTCCTGTAAGTTCATACTCCTGAGCAAAAGGATTTCATAGCAGCTTCTGTCAGAGAGCTTTGAGAATCCATTGTATGTGTTCAGATGCATCAGGCAGATAGATAGAATGGATTTTTTTTTAACTGAAAGCTTAACCAGACGAAACCATTGTCCAAAGCCTGGGCTGTTATGGTAAAGCTGGAAAGATTCCTGTGGCTGGCAGTGTTGTGTGCAGGTAGAGGTTAATGACCTCTATCTTCTGCAAAGTGAGATCTACCTGGAAGTCAAGAGGCAACCAGCATTAAACATTATTATTCGTCCTTAGATAGAAGAGAAACAGTGCTTTCAGGAACACTGGTTATGGAAAAAGAAAAGTGTGAAGGTTGTGAATGAGAAAGTTGAGTTTTATATTAACTCCTGCCAGTCTTACTCTTGGTATTTTTTTGTTTTGGATACGTGAAACAATACTGTTTGTATAGTTGAAGGGTAAATAGTTTAGTTTACACTGCTTGTGCCAAAGAAATACCTGGGTTACTTATACCAACAATCAAATTAAGATCCCTAAAACATTTTTAAGCAAGGTTTAAACATTCACCAAATTGCTGAGGTCAATTTTTGGCCTTTTGGTCAAAGGGCCAAAAATATATGTAGAATATTGCTCCCCACTTGGAATGCACCATTAGAGATGCAGCTGTAATTGCTGCTGAAGCAGAAAATGCTAAGTATTCATGACTTAGTTCTTGTCAGTGAATGCTAGGAAGTTTGATGCAGACTGTTTAAACCTGAAACATCTTTTTTGTTTATTCCTTATGTAAATAAAGCAGCTAAGAGCAGATCTGTCAAGTTACAGGATATAATTTGAGAGCTGTGTACTTTATTTTCATGCTCTCTCAGACAGACATCTATGGTAAAACAGGTTGAACACCTCTCTTCTGGTGTCTTTCTGATCATCTTAATATCAATGACACTTGGAGAAATGCAAAGTCAGACTATGCCTCAGGAGCTGGAAGGAAACAGAAATTACTTTTTCAATGGGTAGAAGTATTCAAAAGCTTTCCATGCCTTTTCTGAATTGGAGTTTTGAAAGAGGCACATTTTGATAAAATTCTTGGTTGAAAATCTGGGTGAGTTTGAATTAAAAAATTCCGGCTTTTAAAATGGAATTTGTAAGTTGTTCCTTCCAGTGTTATTATTGAAATGAACCTCAGTATACTTGAGCTCAGTACATGTGACCTACAGAAAGTCTATACACTTTATTGTTTGCAAGTTTCTTAATATATACATGCAAACTCTCCTGTGTATATTGTACTTGTCTTAATTTTCTTTAATTTCTTTATTGCGTTGCATTAAAATTTGAAATTATGGTGGCATGTGAATGATGTTAAACTCTGAGGATCTTCTATTCACATGGAAGCTGCTTTATGAATTGACTGTTCTCTTGAGTAAATCAGAATTTCAAGTGTCATTGTGTTGGAAAAGTCTGTATGTAGGATTTGCCAACATCCCATTTCTTTCCAGCAGCAATGCCAAATAATCATAAATGATAGCAAACTCTTCAATTTATTTAAAAAAAAGGAAAAAGTATCAGAGAAAATTAGTTTAAGAACTTCTAATTTAATATCTCCTGTATAATCCTCAGTAGGATGTTGTGCATTCTGGATTACAGAGTGATCTGAGGAATCACTAGGGCAAATAGTATGGTTCCTTTGCCAGAGGAAAAATAGATCCAGGAAACAAGAAACTTGGAAACAAAACTGAAGCAGAAAGGCATTTTGGATTTTGTATTTAAAAAAACCCAAACACAAGAAAGCCTTCAGCTGTTTATGCAACTCAAAGTACATTATGAACTTATTCCTTCTATGTACCAAAACATACAGTAGATAACTTCCATGATCAGCTAGAATCCTTGGATATGAGGCCTCTAAGATCAGCAAATTTAGTTTTATAGCAGAAGCTTTTCCTTGAGATTCTCTCCTTTGCCAGTTGCATATGATGCGAGATCAGTTTGTTCAATGCACCACAAGCAGATGAGCTCAGTCTGAACTTCTAGGGCTCTATCCAAATCACACGGCACAACCAGGTCTGAAATAAATGTGCTCCTCAGAGACAGTGAGGGACTCCTGGCTGGCTCTCTGGACTTCCTTACGTATGGCCATTCATTTCCTTACCAAGGTAATTTCCTCTTTATTATTGCTGGTACAAGGGGAGAGAAGACCAGAAATTTTCTCCCTCAACTGTAGATGAGTGCATTGAGTTTAAGGGATTTCTCCCACCGTTTTGGAGAAAGGTGGTGCCTTTCCCCTTGACTGAAATAATGCAGTGCAGCGTGTCCTTGCAAAGATGCAGCACCTGAATCTGAAACTGGAGCTAGCGAAGACCTTAACTGAATATATGATTACACTTTGCCCTTTTTTCCAAGCAAATATTCAGCAGTCTATAATTTCATCAGTTTCTTTCGTGCTAAATCATTATCCCGATTTAGTATTTTTGCCAGGGGCATACAGATTTCTGTTATGTTTATCAATTTTAGACTTCTATATTATAGTAGTATAATTAGAGGCCAGCCTTTTCAGACAGCTTTTGTATGACCCTTTTCCGACAGCTTTTGTGTGACCCTTTTCCCAGCTAATAACTGTACCTGGGCCCTTGGCTTATCCATTTTGCTCTTTGTGTTTGTTTTACAGTTAATTTAACTGATTTTTTTTCTATTGTCCACAATCAGATGCATTTCTGAATGCTTCAATAGATTTTGCCTTCATAAAAAAAGCCCAAATAATTTTCTGGCAATCAGGCATCAGTACAAAGGTTTCTTTAACCCAGAGATATTAATGATGTATGATTTTAAGTAAGCAAGTTTGGAAGTCCAAGATTCCCTCTGGAGACTACTATTTCAAAATTTTTCTACGTCCATGTTACTGATCTAATGGAATTTGGAATTGAACTCTGGAAGTTCTTTATTTGTAGTATTCAAATGAAAGTGGTACATGAATAAGATAACATTTGCAAAATGTAATTTTGATCCAGTTCCAAGGAGAACATCTTGTTGTGCTACAGATGTGCTTCAGTACTAATTGATTATTGCTTTAGCAGAAAAGCTATTTAGAAGAGTTCCAAGATACAAAACTGGCACTGCAACACAAATTGCATGGCATCGAGCTATACTGTGTTTTTGTTCATCTTGCTGAAATTAAATATGGCCAGAAGGAGTGATACAGCTTCAGTGAATCTTATGCTAATGCTTTCCCAGAAAATGTTTTCTTTTCTCCCTAAATTATTGATTGAGCTATTAGAGGTCTGAAATAAAACTTTAATTAGTTGTTAGAGGCTTCATAAAGTATGACCTGCTGGAGCATATGAATGGAGTTGAAAGAGAGCCATCTGACTACAAGAATTGCAGCCAGCAGAACAAGGCACTTACATGGGCAGAAACATAACATTTGTTGCTGATTTTTAGTGTTTTGGGCAAAGTTGTTTTTAGCAGAAAGTTGACTGATGGTTTTTAGTCTACTACATTATGAAGTATAACAAAACACATGAAATACTGCCTTGAATAAAGTGTGCTGTCATTTTGAACTGGTCATTTCACAAGAGAGTGTCCTTTTGTGTCCACAAGCAAAAATTCATCATTCTAAGGACATATATCATGCAAAACAGTGCTTATTATTGTCTGCTCCTGAGATCATTTTCAGATTCTCTCCCCGCTGTGTTCTGTAGCTTTTTGCTTGAGATAGATAGCAGAAGTGGACCAGAGTTTTGAAAGCAACAGAAGGAACTTATGTACCTGTGACTATAACCCACCCCTGTAATATATTTGAAATAGAAAAAAAAATATCCTACTTTATGTGAATTCAGATGACAGTGAGGCACTATAATTCTACAGTCTGTTTTCTTAGCTCTGTGTTTAGACAGAAACATCTGTTTGCCTTATCTTATTTAGGTTTGTCATGATTGCACAATGTGCACCTAGCTCAGCCTGTATCATTGCACTGGTGATTTCAGGATGAAAGCCTGTACTTAATTATCAGTATAATTGTTTCAGGAAGAGAGATTTTCATCAGATGGGAAAATAACAGTATTAGCAATTTAGCAATTGCTATGATTTTATTGCAGGATTTGCAAAGTCCGGGAAGGTTTATTAATGATTCTGAAGTCAGATATATTGTCAAACCCAAAATATCCACCTCTTACTATTGTCACTGGGACTTAATCTTTCCTCTTGGAACACATGGATTCCAAAAAAAAAAAAAAACCAACCCTGGTTGAAAGCTAAAGTCCTGGTATAATAATAATGAACTGTATGATGTACAACTAAAGACCTATGTGACACTTGGGCAAAAAGGGAGCTGCTTTTCTCCAGACAGGTAAAGGAAGACACAGGAAAAATAATGCAATGCTTACAGGCTTATGCTTTTCCTCCCAGCGAGGTTGAGGTTAGTTTACAAAACACAGGACACCAAAGATAGTTTACAAAATACAGGACGCCAAGGAACAAGTGGTTAAGAGAATAGAAAGCTGCCTAATGTGAAACTTCAGGAGTAGTAAGAAGGGGAAAAAAGTCCTGCTGAATGAAACAAGATTCAAGGAAAGGAAGAACAGGAATCAGACCATGGTGGCACCAGAACGTTATGGAAAATACCACTTGCCACAGCACTAGGGATGGCTGAATAGCAGGCTTTACAGTTCACAGATTAATATATATATCTTTTCCTTTTTAATTTGGCTTACTTTCAAATTGGAACAAATCCATTTTTTTAAGTAAAATTTCTTCAGAGAAAAAAACAAATTCCAGGAAAATGTTTTGGAAACACTGACATACTGTGTTTCCAAAACCACACGTTTTCCCCTGACCCTACAGCTGCTAGATGAAACTGGCATTCATGGAACAGCTCCGTGGGAAGGCGAGGTCTGTGGCTTGACCTAGGGATTTCTGGTTTTGGGTCATTCACCTTGGGCAGGCAACAAATAATGGTTTTAAATTAAACTATGAGATGCTTTTGATTTTCTGTTAGAATGTATTTTTCTTTTCCATAGGTATTTTTCATGTGTTTTTTAATAGCTATTTATATTTATATCTATTTTTCTGGAGAAGTTTGTCTAGAAGAAACTATGGAATTGCTTGTAAAGGCTTTGTATGTGTTTCTTGACTTTTTCACATCCCTGCAAAGCAATTCTAAGCATAGTAACAGCTGAATTGCTTTGTGGTATTTTGCTTTTCATAATCCAGTTTAAAAGCAATCCAATCTATAGGTCATCAAACATTTGCAACTCAAAGACTAAAAAGCCTGAAGTAGATAGATGACATTCTGCAATCTGTTCCACTTATATTTAGTGTAATTATTAGAGCTACCTGGGATTTTCAATGTAGCTTGGAAAGATAATAGTTGCATTTTTTTGTAATGTTCCTTGTATCCCAATTTTTTGCAGTCTCTCTCTAAACACTTCCTTTTCAAAAACTTTGGCTTCCTCAAGCCACTCTATGATTATACTTTTTAAGATCCAAGAATAGAAACAACAGCCCTTTTCTTTCTCTTTTTTTTTTTTTTTTTTGTGACATAGCGACTAAGCAACACAGTTTGAATTTTTAAATGCTGAGTGTCCAATGCTCCCACTGTCATGATATACTTCTGCAGAAAAAAACCCTCTGAACAACAAGAACCCAGCAAATTGCAAAAAACATGGCTAGTTTATAATGGCAAATGCAATCTGCTGGTGGATACCAGTATGCAGCAAAAGTATGAATAGCTCATGTCAATTATTTGCATTGAATCATTCACTCAGTCTAACAGTGAAAGCAAAAAGAGTGAAAGATATGAAAGAATAGAGCGGAAAAACACTGAAATTAGAGAAAATGCAGAAGGCCTAGGTTTTCATCTAGAGATTTATAAATATTGGCATGTATATTTTTGATTAAAAGCTTTAGTGCGGTATGCTATCTCAAAAACTAATTGAATGTCTTTTAGTTTAGCTTGCAAAAATTCTATTGCACATGAATCTTGTAGTTCTCTAGCTGGTCAGTTCTTTCACAGTATGGGTAGAGTATTCATTTTGTGTTTTGAATTCCAAATAGTTAAAATTAGTCAGAATTCAAAGAAGTTAAGCTGATATGAATGAATCAATATATTTAGGAAAGTTTTTCCAGATTTGTTGCTGTTTTCTGTATAAATTAAGGTTCCTTTTCAGTATTTCAGTGATTAGATTAGGAAACCAAAATGCATTATACACCAGCTTATCCAATTAGTTAGCTGTAACATAAGCTCTTGATAATGATTGAGATATGTTTCCCTTGGACAGTGCTGTCTTTGCTGGCAGGAGAGGCTCACATGCAAATGAAAGATGCTTCACAGCTCTCTTTGAAATGGATCTAAGTGTTTTTTTGGAATTAAAAAAATGAAGACATGAGATGAATTACAGATTACTAAATTTTGGAGTCTGCAAAATACTTGAATACACAACTGAGCCTACCTCTAGAATATTTGTGTTTAGTTATTTATGAATGTTTTTTGTTTAGGAGGAGAACTTATTTGAATAGAAATTTTTGTAGCTTTAAAACATTCCTGCAGATAAATTTCTGAGATGAACAAATATGTAATTGCACATAGGATTTTGCTTTCCCATTTTAAAATATGGGTGAACAGTCAGTATTTGTAAATGTCTTCTATTTCCATTTTTATTAGTTTTTTTAATAATTTTTTAATAATTCACTCTCACAGTTCGAGTAAGTTTAGCTTACTGCTTGAAGTTTGATCTCTATTTCTTTGTTACAAGACCAGCCATGGCAGTCACAAGTTATTTTCTTAGATTTCTGGTTAGATAGATGTAAATCATATAATCCTGTTTATGATGAATATATTTTTAGGAAAAGAACAGTACATTATCTTATGTGGTTTTGAATGCACCTAGTGAAAATTCACTTTACTTGAGGACTCACACTGAGAATTCATGAAAATTATTGAAAGCAAAACCAGAAGAAATTAAAAATACATGTGACATAAGTTTTCTATAATGCCAAACAAAAGATTTCTTTACCTTTAACAGCAAATCAGTAACATAATTGGGAGCAGAATTTTGGCATTTTAACATCTTTATCCCAAGTTTAAATAAAATTTAAATTGATAGCTAATGCCAATTACCAACTATAATTATAATAGCTTATATGTGTGCGTTCAGGAGTTCTTCCTGTGTTTCTGGTTATCTATATAAACAGATAAATATATACTAAGGAATCAAATATAGATTAGTCTTCAGGGTTTTTTTCTACTTCTGCCTTATCTTAATATTCACTTTAAAAAAGGTGATTCCTCTCTGTTTAGGAAACAGTACAGTTTTAAGGCCTACAAACTCTTCTGCAACCCACTTTACTCCATATTCTGAGTGACTTCGAACATTTTCAGCAGCTGGCCCTTTGCAATTTTTGCTTACGAAAATGTAAAACTGAACAGTTAATCTTGCATAAATATTTATAGATAATAAAACTGGCATGTAATTTGATGCTTTTCTCAATTTAAAGAAAAACATTTGGTGAACTCTTGGTAGTATTAATTGTGAATAATTTGGCAGTACTCCCATTTTTTAAGGTGTCAGTTTACAGTTGCATTGTAACATAATCTTATCCGAGCTCTGTACAATCTGTTCCAAGGCTAAGGAGATTAAGAATGGAAAAAAGGAAAAGAAAAATGTGTTTTCAATCCATAGCTAATATATACATTCAAGAGAGATTATTTTTAGTTTTAAATGCCATTGTTATATTTGGAAATACTTAGTTTAAAATGAAAACTTAGAGTGTAAGAGCATGTAAAGATATCTCATTACATTAAATATACAACATGTTCATATTTTCAGTGGTTGCCTTTTCTATAGTTTCACTCATCTTGTTTTGAAGTCTCTTGGTAGCACTTATTGTAATTCTCTTGGTAGTACTTACTTAAAGTAAGCTGGATTTTTAAGAGTGCATTCAGGGATTTTTAGCTGGGCTATTTTACCCTAATGTCCCCAAATACTGTGTAGTATAATAAAACCCAATATGATTAGAAGATGGTTATAGAGGTTGTGCTGTACTGCAGTTTGGCATTAGTCTTACTGCTCTCTCCCTCAACAGAGATACATGGCCTGGGATGCAGTGATTAAACGAAGGGAAAGCATTCAACTGAAGGAGAGTCACCTTTGTTACTGAAAGAGCACTTCCTCATTGCCACTAAAATCTGAGAAAAGGCATAGCACATGGACATAGTGTGTATCCTTAACTGCATTTACTGGTTGTAAGTGCTGGTTGAAATTCTGGGATAATTGATAGAACACCCCTTAGTTTTTTGGCTGTTTTCTTAGGTTTAGTTTTCACGATGTCTTGTCTAGGTGCTTACACATTTTCAAATATTTGATTTTCGTTTGAATGTAGTCTTAACTCAGAATTCTTTTTGGTTTTGTATACAGCTGTATAACTTTAAAATAGTAGCTCTTGTGCATCTATAACACACTGTGTTAAAACAAACGCTGAGCCCTAACCTTCCTCCCCTCAGGGCTCCTACCAAGCCTTCAGATTGCTAGCAGCTGATAAATCCAGTTTCTAGGTTACCAATGAAACAGATGGTAACACACAGGGAAAAAAAAAAATTAAACAAGAAGAGAAAAACATGTTTTTTCTGCACTTATTTAATTATGTTTTCATGTTGTTCATTAGGTAACGTAACTTGTGCTAAAACCATATTTAATTCCAGGAAAAAAAGCTGATTTTCAAAATGTGACTTAAATACCTGTAAGAATTTTGAGCTGTAGGTTCCCAACTGTTAAAACAAGCTGTCATGCAATATAACAATATTTAATACATGCAACCATGTAATTATACATAATAACTAGTGATCATTGTGTATACTGATAGGCAGGATAAGGAGGGGGGGATTTGTGTGTATTTAGCTGGTCCTCTGCACCTGTGGAAAGCAGACAGCTCTTCTCACTGTGGAGGAAACAAGATAATGACAGTATGGTATTAAATGCAAACATTAATTCTTTGGAATAAAATACTGGGAAGAAGTATGTCAATTAAGGTTTGTTATGGTCAACAGCAAAATTATGTTGCATGTCAGCTTAAAGACAAAAGACTAATGTAATGAAATCCTTAATTCTCAGTTTACCATATAGCTTATTACTACTTTGGAGAAGATTTATATTGGCTGTTTAAGCTTCTGTTTGTGACAAACTCTCTGTACATATTAAAATCTACTTGGTTTCTGAACTAAACAATGAAATCGTCAGCCTGTGTGACCTTATATTTTAGACTAAAAGAAAAACAAGCTGCCGTGAAAACGCAATTGTACTAATACTGGGACTTTCAGCAGTTATTAGCTCAGGCGTAGTCCTGCGTTAATGTAGCTAAATGGCTTTTAGACATGAGGTGGCCTGCATCCAGCCAGTTTGGAGTGTGGGTGGGGCTGGCCCACGGCTTTCTACATCCAACAGTATAAGCGCACAATAAGCTGACGGTAATTTGTAAAAATCAACTTAATGTGTTTGGGAAAGATTGTATTCTTCTGGAATATTTGTGCTAGCATAGCAATGTGGATACCTGCAGTCTGGGGCTGATGAAAGCTGGTAAAGACTGCTCCCAGAGATAAAAACACTGTTTTCAGAGGAGGAGGCACCCCATACCGTCAGAGCTGTCAAGAAACCAGTATGCATTACCAATGATCTCTCCATGAATTTCCCTAGTAAAGGTCTTTGTAAGGAGACTTGTTGGAAACTATTCTCTCACTAACAAGATTTATATGTACACTGAGCCTTGGACCAGGATCTCCAGTAGAGATGATTTGACAGCACTGGTGGGCAGCTTCCTTGTGGCATCTCAGAGACTACTTTTTGTTGATTTTGCAAGGACTCGCATGTTGATGTTAAAGTATCGTAGCTGCTAATATGAGATGGAGAAAACCAGCCCTCAATCCTCATAGCTAGACTTCAGTTGGTCACGATGCCTAATCTTTCCTTTTTGAGGGAAACAGCTCACTGAGACTTGTTAACAAACTACACTTCAGTAGTTAACTTGGCTTCCTTATTTACCAAAGTTTCAAGAAATGACAACGGAGCCCGCACTGTAGCGCTGGCAACGGATAGCACTGGCAACCTTTTGTAGTGGTTGGTATCAGCACTGTCACCTAATTGTCACAGTAGCTATGTGAGGTCTTTCATTTCAGCATAGTGTAGATAAGAAACCAATGAACTTAAATGCCCAGGTTAAATAAACTCTTTGAAAGTAAGGTCAGATAAAACCTGTTCCAGACAAATACTGATATTGGAAGGTTAGATTGGAGCAGAGGGTCTTACTGTAGTTACTGTTTAACACTTAATCTGCTGAACATATATCAACAGGTACACCAATAAGATAATTGCTTGTTTGCTTTTCAGCTTTTAGAACATTCCTGCAAACCCAGACTACCCCACTTCAGCTGACTGCATTGTGTTGGATTTAAATCAGTCACTATGTGCAGAACCTCAACAATGCAATCCTAAATCAATGTCATATTCTGGATTGCTGTGATAGGTGCAGGGACACAGTACAAGAATGCTTCTATTCACCAGCCCATCTGCTTCTAATAAAGAATATATTAATGATAATTAAATACACTAGAATCAAGCGGGAGAACACAACTCATGTTCATACCATACTAGAAGAACATTACTACAAACTTAGCTTTAATGTGCAATAATCATATTCACAAACTGACAATTCCAATCAGCATTGTAAAACTATACAATTAAATCATCAGTGTAATTAAGAGCAAAGCTTTCTGATAGCCCACATTACAAACAAATGACTATAAATTTGAATAATGTGCTCATCATGAAATTGGCTGTTAATCAAACCATAATCAGCGTTATAGCCAATCATAAAAGAAATGGATGATCTGGCTTCAGAACAAAATGCTGCCCTTCAGCTCATCTACACTCCAGATTATATGCATATGTGCATGTCATATCTTGGAGCCCTTGTTTCCTGAGCCTCTGATTTCCTCTGTCTACCATTTTTGAGTTTTGTGTGCAGTTGAGGTAATACATGTCAAAGCTGGGTAAATGAAAATGAGAAAATAGTCACTCAGTCATTCTAAATCCAACAGAATGAAGAAAACATACAGTACAAATGAAGGCTATTGACATGGCTTATTTCTTTCCCTTCAGGAAAGCTATTTTCAACTGTTAAGATTTCCATTAACATAAACAGTTACTGGTGACATCAGTTTCAAGCTTGCTGTTTACAAAATATTTTCACAATAGGGTTGAGAAACGTAAGTGTCAGCGATGACTTCTAAGGCTGTATTGCTCCTAAAAGGATTTTGAACATGCCTACCTTTTCCCTTTTCCTTTGTGGTGAGTTGTGTTAGTTTCTTGATCTGACTGAAAGCTGATCTTTCTGGCATATGTTTTCATCGGGAGAAATCAGCTGAGCTGGTTCACCTCAGCATCACCACAGCCCGGACAAAGCAACAGGGCAGGGAGGCAAGGTGGGGAAAGAGATTTAGAGCAGCTTAAGTAAACTTCAAAACTCATTTTGAGGGTGGCCATTTTGATGATTCCTGACTAGCACCAAAGCCTCAGAAAGCAGCTGGAGTGATTTAATGGAGTGCAGCAAGCTTTGAATGGAGATAAACACTAGGTAGTTTCTCTGAGAGCTTTCAGTTGCTTATATAAAAGAAGATTGTAAGGCTTGCAAATACAAATGCTATTTTATTACAAATTACAATTTTATGACAATATATTACTGATATCATAATTATAATGATGAGATTTTGACTGCTTGCTTATAATTTACAACCTAAAGAATAGTTAACAATCTGGAAACTGATTATCGTAATTTCAAACTGTGAATTAGTGTTTCAGGTTATTTATCTGTAGTATTATTGTTATACCTGTGATAACAGAAATAGATAAATGAGATTAATCCTGAAGAAAAAAGCTATGTCTGTTAGATTGATTGATAATTGTTCTGCTTAAAACTATTTCGACGGTAGATAAGAAGATGATGGTGCCAGGTTCTTGGTAGTGCAGGTTGTGTAGCAAGGGCCACATATATAAATGACATTATGAAAAACATTTTCACTAGATGCCATTCTGAACGAGTTTATCAGATAAGTTATGGAATCTCCATCTCAGGAAGTATTTATTGTCTGGCTAGACCAAGTCTTGGCCTATCTGGCCAAGTGCTGGCTGTAGTTAGTTCTGCTTGGAGCAGGAAGTACTAGATAATCTTTAGAGTCCCTTCCCACCAATGTTGTTCTCTGCATCTCAGCTTTGAAGGCTGATGCTTCCATTTCAGGCTTAAAGAAATTGTGTGCTGCAAAGCTTTCTCCATTTGTTATCCGGTCAGGTGAGCAAGTAAAACATACCACTTGCACAGTGTTTCCTGTATCGATAAGGCTAAGCTTGTGCCTGCTATCATCAGTATCCTGTCACATCAAAAGCCTCTTCCAACGGTTTGATTTTTGACTGAGTCTTTTTTTGGGCTTCATATCAGTCAGACGGCTATAAATGGATATGAAACTCCAGTGGTTTCCTGTATTGGTTTATTCAGTTGCTTCTGGTTTATACTCTTATAAATGATAACTGTAGAGATTTGCCCTGAGTTGATGAGAATTAAGTGGATATAAAATCAGTATTATGTGTCATCATCAATGATTCCAGGGCTGCATAGATTTTATGATTGTGCTTTCTATTATACAGGCTTGAAATGTTAAAGTGAGGCTAAAATACAAGATTTTTGCTTTTTT
Source organism: Psilopsiagon aymara (assembly GCA_024733675.1). Lineage (NCBI taxonomy): Eukaryota > Metazoa > Chordata > Aves > Psittaciformes > Psittacidae > Psilopsiagon > Psilopsiagon aymara. The sequence goes on along the minus strand of JANRGW010016478.1, from coordinate 7,147 downwards.
AAATTCTTGGTAGGTGATAATATTTACAAATGTTGGTGGAGATTCTTCCTTTTGTAAACAATAGATTTATTTCTCTTAGCTTTTGGAAGCCAATACATATTTAAAACTCTTGTTTGAAAGAAAGGAAATAAATCCCACCTGTTCTCCATCTCTCCTGCACACCTTGTTCTAAATAATTCATTTTTTTAGATACTGTATGTGATATATATCAAACATACTGTATGTGGAGTTCAACAGACAATAATTATAAACAACAGGGTTATACACTATGGCAAGACAAGGATGTAACTCATGGGAGAAGAGAGAAGTATATTCTGATGATCTATCTTTTCCACAAACATTTTTTTTATATTCAATATAATTGTACAAAGCAGTGATCTTTTTTCTTCCTAGTTGTGTAATTTCAAGGCAATAAAAAGAAGCATAATAAGAACATATGGAACATGGACTTAGAAAAAGAAACAGTTGGCAAAACTGTGTTTCAGATTGCTGTCAGAATATCAGCCTTTCGGCAAGCTTGGAGTAGAACAGATGGGAAAAGTCAAAACTGGTAATAGTTTTCCGTGCTTAACACAGGAGCACAAGTTAACAGTCTAATTCATCCTTGGCATAAGATAATTGCCTTTTCATTTTTTTCTTGTAGCGGTATTTGTGGCCAGGGTGGTTTTGTTCGCTCTGTTTCTTTACGAAGGCTAGAGAATCACTGCAGATTACACATATGTGCTCAGATTTATGCACTAAACTAGGAAGAGTGAGGTAGGACATGCGATCTCTTTGTCAGTGGAGCACTAGACACCATTTCATCCACACTGCATAAAATGAAAGCAGTACGATGAATGGGAATGAGGATGAACGGCTGTGCCTTGCTCCAGGACCTGTTTCCACAGGGTGCCTGGCTTTGACAGGCTTCATTTTACCAGCTTGGATAATCCTTTTGACTTCAGAAGCTCTTTTTCTTTGGGCTTCAGTGGGACTATGCATAGACTGAAAGCTATGCTCACAAATGCTTCAGGTCCTTGGGGCTTGTGCATCACTGGAATGATGATGCATCTCTGTATTGAAGTGACTTTACAGGTTCTCAGCACTTTATAAAATACAACTTGAATATATTTAACCTTAAAAATAATAACACAGTTGCTACTTGCTGAGATATAACAAGTGTGTTGTACCACAGCAGATACAGAACTAGGTTCTTGGTTCCTGGAGTAGGGTAGAATCAGTTTTCTACACACATTTAAATGCTAAAAAAAAGGCCAGACAAAAAGGCTGGTCTGCAGTAGCTACCAAATTTTCATCTGAAGAAGAGCCAATAGACTGATCGGCATATATCAGTTGTTCTGAAAAAACAGCTATGGAAATATTACTCAGGTGCATTTTAAAGGATTGCAAGTCTTTAGCTACAAGCATCTCCTGTTGAACCTTTTATTTTTTTCCCCACAAAATACTGGAGTCTTGTTGTGTGGCTGCAGAGATAGATACATGCAGGCCAATAGAGCTAAAGCTGTTGAGCTTTAATTGAAACTCTAATAACGAATCTTATACTATCAGCTTAGTTAATTTTAAACAACCTGATTATAACAACTATAAGGACAACGTATACTTCAAGAGTGAATTTTGAAGTGGTAGAAAGACTGAGTATTCAGGAACAGTTTGGATGAGAAATTGAAAATACTTGAATAACATAGTTTGATATTTAGTGTCTCAGAACAGAAATAACATTTCAACTAATGCACTGTTCCACATCTACATGATGTTCCTCATCAAACCCTCCTGGTTTGATCCCTTCTACCATGGTGTCTCGGATGATGTTTTCAGTCTTACATGGGCAGAAATGATTTTTTGAATACAGAGGGATAGAGGGAAATATGTAGATATATTTTTTGCCTTTCTCTTGGCAAAGGGAATTGTTGAATTATCTCATTAACTGATATTTTTTTCTGAGTCAGAGATCTTTAATTTTAATTTCTATACCTGTATGAGAGTTCATACAATGCCATATCTATAAAATTCCATCCATAAAGCTGGAAGGTAATTGATAAGAATTTCTTGTCATTCTTCGTGGCGTTGTTCTCTCTCTTCCTGTGATAACTCTGAGGATAGTGAGATGTGGCACAACTTCGGATCACTTCCCATTGGAAGTCCTTATAAAGCAGCACAAGCTCAGTTTACTGTGTAGGTTTAATGATCAAGATACCTAATCTGAACTAGTAAATAATAGGACAGCTCAATATATAACATTTTCTGCTCTCCTTCTGCTTATGTTCTTTCCTCAAATGT
>JANRGW010016475.1:0-10856 GCA_024733675.1 Psilopsiagon aymara | reverse complement strand
TTTGATGCAGCCCAGGATACAGTTGGCTTTCTGGGCTGTGAGCACACACTGCAGCCGGCTCATGTTCATTTTCTCATCAACCAACACCCCCAAGTCCTTCTGCGCAGGGCTGCCCTGAGTCTCTTCTTTGCCCAACCTGTAGCTGTGCCTCCAGGTGTAGGACCTTGCACTTGGCATGGTTAAACTTCATGAGGTGTGTCCCTGAACTGTAGAAGAGCAACCATCTGTGTTAGCAAGAACTAACCAGCTGGTCAAAGGAAGACACATTCCCCTCTGCTCAGCACTTGTGAGCTGCCTATCAAGAAAGGTGTCCCATTTTGGAATCTCTCTATGCAATAAAGAGCTGGATAAAGAGAAGAGAGCCCAGAAGGGGACCACTAAGATGACCAGAGGAAACACAGGTCAGGATAGTAACACACTGAATTGTGCTTTATAATCATGCAGACTTGTAACTTCACTTTACTGTGAAAGAAGATAGGAAGGTCAACCAATGTTGATAATCAAAGTGCAGGTTGGATATCAAACTGCAAACTGTCAGGAAGGACCTTTCCCAGCTAATACTGCTTTCTGCAGATGCAGCTGTTCCTTTCTGTGCTGATGAATGGCAAACCCCACATAGTGACACCAGTAAAGATAACTAGATTGAGATATACAATCAAGGTATTGCATCTATAAATACATGTGAGAGAAATCTGGGGAAAACATTTTTTTCTTAAAACAGAGCATATAATTTCAGTTCTCTAGGAAATTAATTCATATTTTGTACGCAATAAAAAAAAAAGGTGAATTGTTGATGAAAACACATTCCAGTAGAATTGAAATATGAAGTAGACATGGCAACATTTTAGCTTAATTAAAAATGAAAACAAACTATAAGGAAAATCCTAGCTTTTCTGTCCTGAAATTCATTGTTTTTATTTACTTTCTCATTTTCTCATTTTTACCTTGTGTTGCATTTTTGTAGGGTGCCTCACAAATTGTTATTTGCCCAGTTATATGATAGTCCTACTTACTAAATAATAGAACCATGTTCAGATAAGCTAATTATTTTTTCTTCATCCTGTACTCTTCTTCTCATATCTTCCTGGTTGACTTACACAGGCTGTGCTGTTTCACTTTCACATGGAAGCGGTTGAAGCACTGAGACTCAGAAACCAGACCTACTTCACTTTGCAGAGGTTGTCCCACCTCACTGCTCTTCAGGTGTTCCTCTTTGAGGGAATTCTGCTAATGCTCCTAATCACAATGACAGGGAACTTTCTTATCATCACAGTTGCAACCACTGACCCTGCCTGGCACACCCCCATGTATTATTTTCTCAAAAACCTGGCTTTACTTGAAATTTGCTTTACACTAAACATAGTGCCCAAGATGCTTGATGATTTGTTGTTTGAGAGAAAGGTCATCTCCTTTTTTGCCTGTGCCGTACAGCTTTGTCATACTCTTCATCACTTCTGAGTGTTTCCTCTTAGGTGCTATAGCGTATGACTGATATATGGCTATGTGCCACCCCTTGCACTACACCATAACAATGAACAGGAGAATGTGTCTTCATATGGTCACAGCATGCTGGATTGCTGGTATTCTGCTTTCCGCAGGACTCACTGGGTGGCTATTAGCTACTGCTTTTGGGGCTCAAAGGAGACTGAACATTTCATTTGTGATACCACTCCTGTTCTGGATCTGGTCAGTTCAGACACATACTTATTTGAGCTTCTTGTGTTCGTTGCTACTATTCTAATTGTTTTGATTCCATTTATCTTGATAGCAGCCTCTTACATCCAGATAATCCACACCATTCTCCAAATGCCATCTGCGGAAGGAAGACACAAAGCTTTTTCCACCTGTGTTTCTCACCTGGTGGTGGTGACACTGTTCTACTGCACAATTGGCTTGATACATTTAAAGCGAAAGTCCAGACTCCTGGCGAACAGCAGGAAACTGGTGGCTCTTTCTAACAGAGTAGTAACTCCTATGCTGAACCCAATGATCTACAGCTTACAAAACAAAGAAGTAAAGAACGCTCTGAGGAAGTCATTTGGGAGAAGTGAGTTCTTCAGCAAGTAATCTCTGCCTAGATAGTCGCATTGATTTTCTGCAAATTGTTCACACATTGTTTTGTTACAAATCCATGAATTAGTGCATTCCTCAAAGTCTGTAATGGGTTTGGACATTTTAGGTTTTGTTGCAAAATGCTGAGAAATACACATGATCCGTACAATAAACAAATGAATATATTTAACTGTTCAAAATATCACAAAGAGTACAGAAATAAGCTATAAAATCTGTACTTTGACTACAAAATGTTTAAGCCTTTTTCTCTGCTTCACAAGGTTAGCTTTCAAGCATGTCTAAAACAAATCACTGTTGTAAGAACACATGACTTCAGCATGAGTAATTCTAACCTGCAGCAATATTCCAGCAAAGTCAGAAAAAAAAAATTGTGCATATTTTCAGGACAAATATGCCAACAGACTTCTGGCATACTGATATAGTTCGTCCCATAGTGATCAGTTCCTCTCACCAGAAGGTAAGGAGTAAGGAGAGAGATTCAGCTGACTGGATATAGGAATGGAATTCAGCTCCAGATTAGGACAGCCAGCTGTAGACATCTATATATAAGTCAACACCTACACATTCATCAAGGTCAATGACAACCTTGTCATTACAATCAGCAGCATCTGACTGAGCAACCAACTTGCTTTAGCTGCTTGAACACAGATAACTAGTGCTGCTCGAAATGTCCTACATTACCTTATTTTGGTTCCAGTGCAAAAAGGTTTGAGCTTCCCATAAGTCTGTGTTATATCTGTTAAGCCAAATGTAACAGATAACCCTGGGACTGCAGGCAGCCAAGAATGATTCCAGACACCTGCAGCTTAGACAAGGGGCATGCACAGTGGTGTACCCAAAAGACCTCCAGCTGCCATACCAGAAAACTGTCAGCAAACTGAATCCAAGGTCCATGGCCTTGTATCCACTATTCTTCCGGAGAGATGAGCATGATACATCTCCAGCTGTGTGGGGGTGCTTAGGGATCTCACCACAAGATGCCACAGAATCACAGAATGGTTGAGATTGGAAGGGACCACTAGAGGTCATCTTGCCCAACACCCGCTGGTAAAGCAAGGTCCCTAGAGCCATTTGCATAGGATCACGTCCATGTGACTTTCAAATATCTCCAAGGAGATCCTACAGGCTGTCAGAAGCAAGTATTGCTCTTTACAACCCTTTGCAAACCAATGCCAGGAAGAACAGCTCAAAACTGTATCTGAGAGATACAATTCCAGACCCATTTGTGATGTATGGGAACATGGGCATGAAAGAAAACAGTATTTCAGGATGCTGCAGTGGAGTGATGAAACATGAGATGCCTCCAAGAAGACTTGTCTTAAAAAAGACTCCTGGAGGAGGAAGATTTCCCTGGGCCATCAGGCTGTGCCATGGGGAAAAGCCACCCACTCCCAGTGGGAAGGCACTGCAGAGGGCTGAAGGACTGCCAGTTGGTGGACTATTCGGCTGGAAATCTGAGTACATACCCATTTTCTGCATCCTTGTCTCCGTGCTGCCTGGTGAGACGGGGGGGGGCACAAAATCACAAAATGAAATATATAAACCTTTAGAATCAGTTTTAAGTAATGTCAAGTTTGATGGCTTTGTAACAGTAGCAATGGAAAATTACTGAGGTGCATGATTCACAGAAAAAAAAATAGAATACAGCTAGAGAACATACGGAGAATTCTTGCGTAAGATAAACCGTTGTAGTTGATGTAGTTTTAGGCCTTTATGACCTTAGTACAAAATGAGTGTAAGAAAAACAGGCTAGGAGAACAGGACATAAGGATAAGGAGTATCTGGAATGGCATGGGTCCAGGATGGGCTGCAGTTAAACTAAGTGACAAGTAGAAGGACAGGATGATTATTATGTCTATGGTGTTAACGAACCAGTTCAGCTGGCATAAGCATCTACTGCGCGTGCTTCAAAGGCTGCCAGCAGTGATGAAGATTGCTGGAAGAAGTAAATGACCCTCAGAGACCACCACATTTTTGTATGCATGCAGGGAACTTTCTGGAAAATTATGTAATCCACACGTAGCCTCATGAATAAGTATGTGTGCCCAGTAGCTATATAAGGACTGCTTGTGTAGCAATACGGGGACACACGTTAGGAGGAGCTATCCCCTGTGTCTCCCGGCGCCGCCATAAAGAATACCTGTTTGTCAACTCAAAACATTGTTTTTCACACCCAAAGCTAAACCAGACTGATTCTGTAATTGTATGGAAACCATGTTTGCACAGAAAGGCAGCAACTGGTCAGTGCACAACACATGCACCTGACTGTGCAACCAAACAGTGTCACAAATAGGATTAAGAAAAATACATAAAATACAGTACCATCAGCACAATTGCCACCTGCTGCACTGGAGAGGAGACTAAGGCTGCTGCACACCAGGAGCTCACCGCTTCTCACACCAGCTGCCTCTAGGGAGAGGGTCTCCCTGCATGCTTTGCCTCAATCTTTCCCTTTTTTTTTTCTTCCATAATAAACTTTGTCATGGTTTAAGCCCAGCCGTAACTCAGTACCATGCAGCCACTTGCTCACTCCCCACTCTTTCTTCCCCCCACTGCCGGAGGGATGGGGAGGAGAATCAAAAGAATGTAACTCCCACAGGCTGAGATAAGATCAGTCCAGTAGCTGAGTAACACAAACCACTGCTGCTGCCACCAATAATAATATTGATAAGGGAAATAACAAGGGAAGAGAATACAACCGCTCACCACCCACCAACTGATACCAAGCCTGACCCAACAGTGATCTAACCCTTCCAGGTAACTGCCCCCAGTTTATATAGTGGGCATGACCTCTTTGGTCAGCTTGGGTCAGGTGTCCTGGCTCTGCTTCATCCCAGCTTCCGCTCCTCCCTGGCAGAGCATGAGACTCAGAAAGTCCTTGGTCAGAGTAAACATTACGGAGCAGAAACTGAAAACATTGGTGTCATCAGTGCTGATCCCAGGCTGAAAGTCAAAAACACAGTACTGCACCAGCTACGAAGGAGAAAAATGACTGCTACTGTTCAACCCAGGACAAAGTTCTATTATTATGTCCAATGCATGCCACCCAGCTGAAGACACTGCTCACAGCTCCTTGTGCTGCAAGCCCTTAGCAACACCAGTGGGATGCTCTATTTGGGTGCTGCCAAATCCAGAAGCCCAAGATGGCTGAGGCTGCCATGGCTCAATGTCCCCACCTTCAGCCAGCAGCAAGGCTGATCGTGTAACCCCAGGAGGCACACATACACCCCAAAATGGTAGACGGACAATTAGATGATACGTAGCCCTTTTCATACCCTTATCCCTCTATTTTCCCCACATCTGTGGCTCTCCAAACCAACTTGACCCCTCCTTTTCCCCACTGTTGCTTCCTCCTCCTGAACACAGAATCACAGAATAGTGAGGGCTGGAAGGAACCTTAAGAATATCTATTTCCAACCTCCTGCCATGGACAGGCCATTTATCACTTCTCTGGGCAACTTGGGCCTGCGCCTCATCACCCCCACAGGGAAGAACTTCTGCCTTGTATCTACCCTGAGCTTCCCCTATTTCAGTTTGAACCCATCACTCCTTGTCCTATCACTACAGTCCCTGACGAAGAGTCCCTCTCCAGCATCCCTGTAGGTCTCCTTTAGATACTGGAAATTGCTCTCAGGTCTTCACACAGCTTCTCTTCTGCAGGCTGAACAGCCCCAACTTTCTCAGCCTATCTTCATATGGGAGGTGCTCCAGCCCCAATCATCCTTGTGTCCTCTCTGGACTTGCTCCAACAGCTCCATGTCCTTATCCTGAGGAGACCAGAACAGCATCCCATAACTCTTGTACAATCCCAAAATGCTGTTCCCCTGCATCCCATACTGTATCACTCACCCCCTCAGTCCAAGAGGTCATCTGGAGAGCTGCCCCATTTGACCATCATGATTGGTGCCACCTCTGGGCCCATGAACAGTCCAAGGAGCAGCTGGGTCAGAGAATCCTTGTCACTGTGGATGTTCCCTGGGTTCCTTCACCCCTCATCATTCCTCTGCATCTCTTCATTCATGGAAATGAGCTTTTAATTACAAAACTTAATGTTTTCTCATGGTGGGGGGTGGAGGGGCTCCCTGCATGCCAGCCCTGAGGGATGCCTGCATCCACCAGCCCCAAATTATGCTCCCATGGAGGATGCCCTGTAAGAGCCATCCCACAACAGCCAGAAAAGAAGTATCAGGTTACATGTGTTTTTTCAAGTGCTGAGGAATAAAAGACAAAGAGTACACCACCATCCCTCCCAGTCTTTCCAGGCTCAACTGCTGTCCCTCACTGCAGCTTAGTCCAGCATAGGTACTCCATATTGATGCAGTTCTTAGCAGGAAAACATGGTTTCACAATGGGCTCTTCCAGCTTCAGGCCTATCAGGGAAACCTCTCACAGGGAAAAGTCCCTTGAGAAATATCCACCTGCTCCATCTTGGGAGCTCTGGATGTCACAATCTCTGCAGATGGGAGCGCATTGTGGAGGCAGCTGGAATCAAACAGGTGTGCTGCTGGCCAGCCGTTTATCTCCTCTCAGAGAGATCTCCCTGCAGCACCCCCCTACCCTCCACTACCAACACCTAGCCATATATAGCAAATCCAGTGCCCTTTGGAGAATAGTTGCTTTGCTCTTTCCCTGACTAGCACCAGGCTTGTCCTCCTCCCCACCTGCAGAGCCCTGGCTGTCTCTGCTTGTGGCAGGGAAGTTGGGATAGAGTTGCTTGATGGGAAGGCAGAAACACCGGTGTCCCCAGGACACCCACTGCCTTGTTGGGGGAGCGCTGTGCTGCGCTCTGCCTTCTGCTGTCCACAGAGAGCACACACAGGAGCAGTCTCTCCTGAGTGCTGTGTGCTGTGAACACAAACATCTTAACTGACAGCCTCAGGCCTAGTCAGAGAGGAGGGAAAAAAGCAGACTAATCTGCAAGAGGAATCTACAAAGTAGGATTATCTGAGCATCATTAATACTGTGCACAAAAGCTTGTGCAAAAAGTACTGTACTCTCCAGCATTTTTTCCTTTGGTCAGGAAGAAATTTTAGCATGCGTTGAATCAGGTTAGTAAGATCTCCTTGAGTTTAAGTAACACCATCTATCCCTCACAAAGAATGGAGGCACTTGCTCCTAATTAGCAAAATGGATGTCACTAGCAACACCTGAGCTAACCAGGGCCATAAAAGACACCTCCACTGCCTGTGTACGCTCTGGAACGATTATCAGCAACACTAAAGCTCTAACAAATCCACTTAACTGGTTTTAGTTATTTGCATGTACCTTACACTGAGCGATGAAACTATTCTCTCTCTTATCCAGCATAATGTCCTGATTTAACCGGGCCCATTAGGCAAAGGGTTTTGTAATACTTTGTAAGTTAATAATCACATTAGCATCATTGGAATGTTGTGCAATTATGCTATGTGATAGGTCAAACTGGTTTTCAGATTAAGGAGCTAAACCCCAAGTAAGCATGCACATGAAAGGAACAGGGCAAACCAGCTTAAGTACAAGAACACACCCCCACCAGAGTCAGGTTCCCAGGGTAAACTACCATCACTGCAGGGCTCAGTGACACTAACATATGATCTACCTCGGCACTATTCACCTGGTAATACAGCCAACCAGACTTTCTGCTGCTACAACAGCGTATCAAAATGTATTTTAGAGAAAGAGGCAGCAAGAAGCATTGGCTTATAAAATGAGTCATGACTTCTCTGGAGCAACTTGAGCACTACTTCAGGCTCTTTGTTCCATGTGCCTTCAGTCAATACCTAGTAGTCTGCATTGACAAACGAAGTTCTGGAAATAAGAAACAACAGCTCCTTTTCATACATTACAAATGACATTTGTCAGGTTAACACACACAAAACAAGCAGTTTTACCAAACAGTTTATATACATTCCCAAGCATCAAAATACAGTTTCAAGGCCTTATTTAGGTACTGTTGCCTCCTCCAGTGTTCTTTCCAGAAGCTCCTGTTTTCTGCAGCCGGCTTGCACTGGGCTGCCGAGGCATCCTCTGGGCAGATCCTTCCCTGCTGCTTCTTTCTGCTAGAACCTGGGTCCCGCTGACAGTAGAACTTTTATTTCTCCCTGAATAAACAAACACATACATTAATTTTCAAGTCCCAATCCTACATGTCACCCAGTCTGCATGCCCTCAGAAATCATGCACAAGGTAAAATTATATTAGATATCACAAATGTATCCAATATCAAGCACAGAAGGTGAATTTGTGAATTCAGCTCAAGAGGTATCAGGGTCACAAAACCAAAACAAGTTGCAGTAGAAGCATTCTTTATTTTCATCAGGTTTAATCTGCAAAATAACCAGCTACTTTGTCTTTTAAACCCTTGCTTTCATTTGGCGTAGGAACACCAGCACTGCAAACAGCACTTCAGGAAAAACACGAAGAGTATCTGACACCTCAGGACTGGGGTAAGTAAACTGGTGTGTCAGTGCCCACCAGTTTCTGAGGCCTGCAGTCACGTTACTGGATGAGAAACTCTCCTCTTCATGTCATGCTGTAACCTGATGAACAAGTATGGATTCCCTATAATTTTCTGGGGTTTCCAGGAGCTCAGACTCCTACACATGACTTCAAAACTTTCTTACTGTGTTCAGAAGAATTATTCTTTTGTAGGCACAAATGACTATCCCTAAAATACAATGTGACAGCAGAGAGAAGCAATGGGTAGAAAGGTAGAAGATGAGGGAGGCAAGGGGCACGTAGCTCACCCCGCTTGATTCAGCCAGAGGAGAAAGGAACATACTAAGGTGTGCTTCAAACAAATGATAGGAGGGAATAAGTGAGGAAGACTGACTCTTCCCAGCACTGGACAGAACTACTTCAGATGAGAAGTAGGACTCTCATTAAGAAAGACAGTAAAAATAAAAGGAACATGAGGCAAAACGGTCACAGCTTTTAGTAAGGATAGCAAGCTCCAAGAAGCACCATGAAAAATTATTAACAGCAAGAAGGAAACAAAGCACAAGAATACAGTGAGCTGCAGTTACTGTAATTACATGCATGCAATTAAATGAAGAGTGACATTTTAGCAATCGTTATCAGAGCAACTTCCAGAACATCAACAGCTACTCCACACACTGAAGTCTCCAGAGGCATGGTTTGGAAATCATCATCTTGGATCATTTGTCCTATGGACAGCACAGAGGCTGGAGCTACGTCTGTTTTGCTTACCAAATCATCCTGTCTCCTTGCAGCAGCTGTCTGAGAACAGGACCCACATCAATAACACAACACCTTGCAGCACCAGAAAGACAACCCAGAAACTTCCAAGTAAGAGTATATGGCCACTTCATATCTGTAAAATTTAACAGACTAGGGTAGCAAAATACATTCACTTACCCCAGCCAAATCATGTGCTCTTAAGTCCCTATTTGTAAGCCACACTGTGAACTGTCAGCAGTTATGACCCCAAGCCAGCCAACCAGACTTGCAATCTTTCTTTACAGCTCAAGCACTTTAAGCAGTTTCACTAATGCGAGTATTGCCCATGAACACCAACAAATTGCACAAAGGCAATATATTATCTCATGGTATGCGAGAGAAACTGTCAGAAAAAAAAGCATTATAGTTCACCATGATGCTTGTAGCAACCCAGGACATCTCTCAGGTGAATGTCCTCCCTTTTCTCACATGCATCCACCCAGTAAGAGTACAGGTCCTCAGACTGCGTACAACTCTAACCACCTGCACACATAAAACAACTGCACCATTAAGCAGTCAGGCCGTTGGCCTTCTGATCTAGCTGAAACAACTTGGGGAGAAAGAATCACTTTACTGAGCAGAAACTGCACTCAGACAAAGCACATGCCATCCATCCTCTTAGCCTCAAAATCACAGTAAAACAGAACAGTTACTTCAATAGCATAAAAATCAACTCTGTTTTTGGAAGCACGACCCATGAACCAATAAGGAATGGCTCATGAAGCGCATGAGGCCAGGCATGGTTTATACAACTCTACCAGTTAAAACACTATCAGAGATAACAGATCCAATTAACACAAAGCACAAAAGCAGCTGAACATCCACAAACTGTGCATTTCAAGTACTAGAGATGAACAAAAGGATTCCACTGATACTTTCCTTGGTGACACAAGATGTCCTTTTGTGTCTGATTGTCACAGAACAGTTGCAGCCCAAAGAGCTACAGACGTGAGAAACAAGCCAAAAGAGAGCCTACTCATATACCTCTGTCGTGGTTTAAGCCCAGCTGTAACTCATAAAAACCACACAGTCACTGAAGTCAATAATAATAATGACAAGGGAAACACAGGGGAAGATAGCACAACTGCTCACCACCCAACAACTGAGCCATGAACTAACTCTTCTGGGTCCCTGCCCCCCGTTTTAAATCCTGGGCATGACATGCTGTGGTATGGAATACCTCTTTGGTTAGTTTGAGTCAGGCATCCTGTCCTGCTTCCTCCCCGCTTCCCTTCCTCCCTGGCAGAGCATGAGACTCAAGAGAGTCCTAGGTCAGACTAAACATTTGAGCAGTAACTAAAAACACTGGTGTTATCAGCACTGTTCCCAGGCCAAAAGTCAAAAACACAGCACTGCACCAGCTACTACTAAGAAGGAGAAAAATGACTGCTACTGTTGAACCCAGGACAGTATCCACCCCTTATTCCATGCCATTCATGTCATGCTCAGATCCCACATTTGCAATATACCATCACTCATATACATATATGTTGGGGAATGGTTGTTAGAAAATGGACACAATGAGGCCGTAGGCCAGTGGATGGAAGAGACCTGGCAGTAGTGAA
>JANRGW010016471.1:34976-104398 GCA_024733675.1 Psilopsiagon aymara | reverse complement strand
CAGCTTGCGAGGCTCCCGGCCCTGCGGAGGAGCGGTGAGCGCGGTGTGGGGCGCAGTTCTTCTCTGCGGGCGGCGGTGGCGCGGCCCGCGGGCAGGTGCGCTGGAGGAAGATCAACGCCGCTCACCGCGGCCTCCGGCGCGAGGCCCCGCCTTGTGAGCGCCGCTCTGGGCCGGGCCCCACCGTGTTCTGACCGAGGGGCGTCAGCGGGTGCCCGCTTGGCCTTGCGGAGCGGCGGTCCCCTCGGGAATGGCCGCTGGGCCCAAGGTGCGGTCCCTGCCCGCGCTGCGTGCCCCGGCCTGCGCGGGCCCTGCGCGCCTCTGCCGCAAGCTGTTGCGGCCCCGCACAGGTATTTCCCCAAGGGGCTGCAGTGTTTCGTTCTGGGACACACGGTGCTGTGCCGCCCGGAGCTTGGTGGGCAGTGGGAGGAGCTCTTCCAGAGGATGTGTTTGTTGTGCAGGGTAGTGGGGGGAGCAGGTGGAAACCTGCTGGGTTTGGCCACATCCTCCGCTGGGATTTCAGAATTAATCTGAAAACCATTTGCGTGTCATGTGGGTGATACTGTGCAAGTCCTGTTAGAGAACTTTGGCTGTCTGAGGTCTGGGTTTGCATCGCTTCAGATAATTCTTGGGCTGGCTTCAGCACATCAAAGGTTTTGGCATGCGCTGGGGAAGGAACTGTTGCTGCACTTTTCATCTGTAGAGCTGCAGCATGCCTGTTGTTCTGTACCTAAAAATGTTGAACATAATCTCTTACCTGGCTTATTGAAAAAATGTTTATAGAATCGCACAATGGTTTGCATCAGAAGGGGCCTTAAAGCTTACCCTGCCACGGGCAGGGACACCTTCCACTAGAGCAGGTTGCTCCAAGCCCCATCCAACGTGGCCTTGAACACTGCCAGAGATGGGCAGCCACAGCTTCCCTGGGCACCCTGTGCCAGCACCTCACCACTATCACAGGGAAGAACTTCTTCCTGAGGTCTCATCTCAGTGTCCCCTCTGTCAGTTTAAAGCTATTCCCCCTTGTCCTGTCCTTGCATGCCCTTGTAAAAAGTCCCTCTCCAGATTTCTGGTAGGCTTTCTTTTTAAAATTAGATTTAAAATTTAAAATTAAATCTGGGTTGGTCCCTCTTATGATGTGGAAAGATTTTACTTGCCTTAAAGACATTGTAGTTGGACATAACAATCTGCCCTTTATGGCCAACAGATGCTTTTAAAGTCAGATTTGTTTTCACACTGACCATTCTTGCTGTGCCTAGTAGTCATTCTTCATGTGTGAGAAGGACAGGAAGTGTGTGTAATAAGGACAGAACTATGTGCACTTGTTTACTGTTTTTCTGTGTTGCCTGTCCCGCATGGTGTGGCACCAGCTTGAGGAGAAAAAAAACAGCCACCATCAAAACAAGACAAAAACAACACACAGAAGACTTCTATTATAACCAAGTTATTTGTTCATTTTTCTGTTCATTTACCTTACTTTAGTAAAAGGGTGACATCTAAGGATCAAGAGGGGCCATAGTTATGAGCTTTGCTTTTTGTTCCATATGAACTTTGTTTATATTATGAACTCTCAGTGCAGTGTTACAGGAAAAAAAGGATTAATCCTGTAAATAAATAGACAAGGAAGTAGTTTACAGAATGGGTAAGATTTTAAGTTCTAAAGCATTTGGTGAAAATTATACTTGATTATAATGCACATTTTTCGTATCCTCATTTTAAAAAGGAAAGTAAAAGTTCCAAGTTTATCTCATGTCATCTTCACGTGACAGAAGATGAATAAGGTTTAGGTGTGGGGTTTATGCCAATAAGTGTGTTTATATTTTAAGTGTTTAATTCTGCAACTGGTATGTGAATGTAGATTCCAGTTTTGTCCTTTGCCAAAGAAAAAAAATGTTTAGCATAGTTAAACTATGCTGTTTTAAATGATTTTCTGTTTTGACTACATCTGTTGCTTTCATAAGCAGTCAGAAATAGGTATTCAGAAGTATCACATCTCTTAAGTACACAAATTTTTAAGAGAGGAGACTAGTTTAAAAAGAATGTATTTTCTTATGTTTGGATCTGAAGACAGTTACCTATTTTGAGTAAATTTCTCCAAAATAAAAGTTTATAGAACATGTTGCACGAAAGAAGTTGAAGAAAATGGAAGGTTAATGGAAGCTTTAATAGTTTCTTTAGCAAGTAATATGAAACATAAGGATTTTTCGCTATTTTACAGTTACCTAAGATATGGTTTGGAATTACCTCATTTTTGTAGTGGGTTTTTTTTTTGTGTTTCCTGTCAGTCCGTCATACAGAGAATCAGAATCACAGAATGGGTTGGATTGGAAAGGACTTTAAGCTCATCTAGTTCAACCCCCTGCCATGGGCAGGAACACTTGGCACTGTTTCCTGTATGTTGTCCTGAGTACTTTCCTTAGCTCAGAGCTTTTCATCAGCTATAGCAGATAACTGTATTATTGTAAAAAATAATTTTTACTGGGTTTGTTTTGTGAAACACGTGCTTCAACTTGAATGAATGTTGTTGCTTTAAAAGTTTTTCACTTAATTTGTGGCAAGGTGCAGCAGTTGTGTTTGATGCAGGATTCCAAATACTGATGCATTTTTTTTTTTCCCCAACAAGGGTCTGTTTTCTTCTGTTTGTTCATGTTTTCTTCTGTTTGTTCATGTTTTTGTGAGCTGACATCAGGAGGTGGGAGTGTGTATCTGTTTCTCGTAAATGCTTTCTGTCTGCTTCATTGATGTCTGTCTTCAATACCAAAAGACCTTTGACGATCAACAACATGGGGGAGAAGCAGGAAGAATTAATGCTGGCTAATTGAAAAGTTTGCATACAGTGGACATTGCCAGCACAGTTTGCAAAGGCAACTGTTTTCCAGACGTATCAAATTTTCACTTGGAAAGTTAGTTTTTAATGCCGTTGAGAGTGGAAGAAGTAGACAGAATGGAGCACGCTCACAGACACACAAAGCAAAAACTGAATCGCCAGGGAACAAGTCTGACTGACAAAACTGAGATGGGATGTGAACATACATGGTGTGTGTAATTTTGCCTGAAATACTGAAGTGGATGCTAATACGTGTGTAACTTGTCATTTGGATTCTTTTATGAGCTAGGATCCTTTCTTATGCAGGGAGTGCCAGCTGTATGCATACTCAGAGTTTGGATAAGTTTTGAGTGTATGGATGCTGCTTTTCTAGAAAAAGACAGCTTTCTCTGATGCCAGTGAAGGCTCCTTAACAGTAGAAGGAGACTAGAGACTGCCATAGAGGCACAGTAGTAACACCATGTGATCCTCAGTGATTTTTTACAAAGCAACATGGGCTTTAATGGAATTTTAATGTCAGCTTCCACAGGAAAGTATCTGTCTTCAAGATTCTTTCTCATTTGATGTATACTTTTCTTAAACATTAGCTGTTTTAAAAGTTGGTATAAGCAAAATAGGAGAAAAGGGAAGGGTTCTGTCTAAATATCACCACTGAAGTTGTCTAAACAGTATTTTCTTAGGATTGTGGCTGACCATGTTTGGTGGAAGAACTGCGGCTTAATTTGCTGATACAGAAAAAGAGGAATTATTGTATTTGGTTTTGTGTCCATTCTACTTTGTTTAGTTAAGTCTTGAGAAAAATGAATTGAGAATGAGTAGTGCTTACCATTTGTAAAGTACTGTCATGGTTTAAGCCATAAATCAGCCACGCTGAACCCATGACAAGTACCTTGAAAGAAGTTACGAAAACCAGTAAGCAAACCCATATTAGCTTGGATCTTGTGTTGAGTGTCAGAGCAAGGAAGAGTTACAGGTACATATTTGGAGAATATGAATTATGAAATTCTTAGTACATTGCTTTTCTCTCTGTGATGTATTCTTTAGTTTTGAATTTGGGAATTTGTCACGTACCAGTGAAACTGGAATGCGGAACTATCCATCAAACCTGGAAGGGAGAGCTAAGAGCAAAAATAGCAGGGTGTGTATTTGGGGTAAAGAGTGCACAGTTTGAGAAGAACCAAGTTATAATAAAGATCACCACGATCCTGTTTCCTATTAATTCACAGGAATGTCATGCTTTTAAACAGAAGAGAAACCTACTGAATAGCCAGAAGTAGACCCAACAACCAGCTAATGGAGATGTGCAGCAAAATGGGTTGAGTGAGTGCCCAACCACCTTATTCTGCTGTAAGTATGCAACTGTAATTATAGTTGCAGGTATTCTACTATCGCTTGTTTGATAACACTGATTACAGAAGCGTCTGTCAGTTCTCTTCTGTTCAGAGAATGTAGACACCTATTAAGAGTCATGATAGTCTTGTACTGTAATGCAGCAGATAGACATTTCTTTTCCTGTGACTGTTTTATTGAGATTCTTCTGAAGTATAGCTCTGCTAAGCATGTGTCTTGTCCTTCTAACCTGTGCATCAGCATAGGTTAGAAGGGTAATGGCTTATGAGGCAGGATTTATGTTGGTGAGGAGGTTCTTAACTTGTGGGTTTGTTTTGTTTCTTTGAGGTTATTTTATTATTTGTTCTTTCTTAAGGACAGTTAGTGCTTTGTTACTGTTGTGAACCTAGAAATATTTTTCACTTTGTTCCCTTTGGTGTTATGCAGCAGTGCTTTCTCCCTTTTTCCCTTATTTTATATAGTAATCCTTTCAGTTTCTTAGAATTTACCTCCTTCATCAAGGATATTCAAAATAGGCTTCATCAAGTGCTCAAAAGTCCATCACTCATCAGTTTTCTAGCTACTGACCTAAAGGATCCAGACCTGAAGAACTGGTTAGTTCTGGATAGCAACCGTTATTTTGTTGGATGAAATAAATAATCATCAAAGCTTTTGCTTTGGTTTCCCAGTTTCTGGGCTATTGTAAATCAACTTCTGCCACCACAGTGCTCAGCATTAGTTCAATGAAACAATGGCAAGGGGAGGAAAAGGGAGTTTGTTTCATCTCTTTGTGTTCAATTAAGGCATTCTTTATTTTTGTCTTGCCTTTTTATCTTTTTCCTTACTGGAGGGAAAAAACCCAACATTCTTTTTCCAAGAGGTGCTGTAAAATAGGCTCTCAGAGTAACTGCATAAACCCCTAAGACATAAAAAGCACTTCTTTTTCATTTTAACTTCTTAATCTATCAAAGATGAATACCTGTTCTTTTCTGAGATATGAATGCGTATTAAACAAAGGATTTAAGACATTTTGTGAACAGGCCTGTAGTAAGTTAAGAGTCACTGCCACCTAGTGGAACTCTGGAGCCATGTCCTGAAACTGTGTAGATGGCACTTTACTATGTTTCTTTTCCGTACGCAAGTAGTGTTGATTGTATCATAACTTCTTGATGCAGTAGGTTGTGGCAGAAGTAGCAGAATAGGGAGATGAAGAGAGAACACTTAGTAGTTAACTTGTAAATATCATAAACGGTCATTAGGGCGAACTCAGGTGTCAGTGGATATAGTAAAGATATGAGACATGATAAGGATAAAAGTAGATCACATTCAAACCTGCACAGTCAGCCTCCTGCTCTTCCATGGTTTTGGCAACTAAGAATCCTGTGAGATACTTAATAATTTTGAAATAGATTTTGACAGTTTAGGAGGACTGTGAAGCGCCTTTTCATTGTGGATTGTTCACACAGGCCTGTAAGGCCTTGAATCTGTTTTTTCATGGGTTAGACTCGATTGAGTGGCAGCTTATTGCTGCAAGAATCAGTTTTTCAGCCTGTTTGCTCACGAGGGGTGTGTTTTATTGAAGAGTATTTATTTTGATTATTTCATTTTGTGGATTTTTTAATCAGTGGGGTTAGCATGTAGTTAATCCACAGCCCTTTAATAATACTTATGGTTTTGGTGAAAATCCCATTTCAGTCCGTTGAAGATTGACAGATCTAGTGATCCGAAGTCTGGGACACACTAACTTTGTTAGTTCTGCTCAACTTCTGTCTTTGTGCTGGTAGTATAACAGCAAAACAGTATAAGCTGCTGCACTGAACTTTGAAGTGCTACTTCCCTTCAAAAGGTATATTGTCATTGGATCTTGTCATACCCCTTTATAATAGGGCTTTATATAGAAAATAATGAATTATTCCATTACATTTTCATTATTACAGTGTAGTAAGAAGTTTCTCAGAAAGGAATGTGCATGAAACTGTTAAACTGCTCATGGCCTATTTTATCTATAGGTGGTACTGTTGCCTAAAGCATAATGAAATATATTAGGCAATTTCTGGTGAAATGGATATTGAAAACATGCAAGACAGTTTTTGTTCAGAAGGATCTTTAGTTGTATAAATGTAATGGTTTTTTAATCTTTTACTGCCTAATTGCTTTTTTCTTACTAAATTGTTGGCAATTATTATTTAAATCCAGGCTTTTGAAGATTTCAGCGTTTTCATGTTGTACAAATTGCCACCAAGGTCTAATGTTGAACTACTTCAAAAGAGCTTTTGAAATGAAAAGAGCCTTTTCGTAGGAAGCATTGTGACTAATTAGGCAACTTGACTGTCCAGTCTCACATACGCCTTTGTGCTTGCAGTGTTATGTCATGAAAGGACTCAGAATGGCAGATGAGTGTTGCTCTTTTTTGAGGGAAGTGGGGTTCACATGTATCATTTCTGCCTTTGCTATAGGAGATGTGGTCTTTTTCCTCCACTTTGCAGAAATCATACATGAGAGGATGAGAAATGAGGTTTGGGAGGTGATACTTGACTGGGCAGGGGCACTCAGAAAAGTGAAGGTATGATGCAATGTTTGAATGTACTAAGCTTTTGTGAGGGGTTGCTGTCAGGAATAAAATGGTTTTATACTAGTATAGCTCAGAGCTTCTGACACTTGTGCATCAGCTTTTCTCTACCTAGAGAAAAGTTGATAAACTTAGCAAGTATCTACATAGCACGTGGCAGCCGGTGCTTTGAAAGATTAAAGGAATTATCTTCTAGAAATGCTTCCAGAGTGACGTGCTCTATCACTGCAATGACAAAACAGCTGTAATGTCTCAGACTCAGAAGGATCTTGAAAATTTACTTTTTCTTCTGTTTTAAATATTAAAATGCTATTAAACAAAGCAAACTTAGTGGAATATGGAGAACGAGAAATGCATCATTTTGGATACCTTGATGCTTATGGACTTTTTTTTTTATTTAACAGTAACACAAAAAAGTGGGACTTCTTCCCCCTTATGAGCCTCTGGGCTGAAGCTGGATGTAATGGAGATGCAAGTTTCACATCAGTGGCTGAATGCAAGCAGAGGGGGGCATAAGAATATTCTTTCATCCTGTTTTCATAATACAACCCCATTTTCCTCTTCCAGTCTGTTAACTGTGCTAACGTATTCTCATCTGTACTCTACACCCACAGCATCTGAATATGGACTTTGTCCATGGTTCATTAAGGAAAGAAATATTTTAATGGTAAACATCTGGAGAAATAGTTTTGGAATGAAGAAAGAGGAAAATGAGTGTAACAATGAAGAACAATTCAGAATTGATATGGAGCTCTATATAGTCTATTGTAAATATGTCCTTAGGTTATGGCAATCATCAGTGAAGTGGAATAGTGTATTGTTGATCTTGCTGGAGGTAGAAAGCAAGATTCTTCCAGTATTTATTCTCTTATCTTGGTTGCTGGCAACCATTCTGATGTTAGATATCACATTCTGGAAAGCATGTCCTCTGAGGAGCAGTACCAGGTCTGATCAAAAGCCCGTCTAGTTCAACATTTTTCCTTCTTTCAAGAAAATTGGTAAGAACCCTGGTTATCAGTGGGTGCTTGCATGGTTATTGTCATGTTTGCTGAGAGCAAAGTGAACAGTTAATGACTTCCCTCAGGTGGCTCTGCTAGCTTTCAGGTGTTAGGGCACAGGGACTTCCTTGGCCAGATGTGATGTCTGTGCTTAAGAGCCTTTTGGTGGCTTTTTTGTGAGATAGATAACTAGAAATGAGGATGAACTTACAGTCATTGTGACTGGATTACTTGCATGTTACTAACAGAAATGTCAAATTACATTTCTGCTTTCAAAGAATGTCACGTGCCATAAATGCATAAATTTGACAAATGCTGGTAAAATAATGGCTACAGGAATTACTTTTGTGCTGTTTTGATGGTGGTGGTTTCTATTTTGTTTCTCTTTTCAGTTGTTCTTGCACTGTCTTTACTCTTGCTTCAGTGAGAACTACATATCTAAATGGGTTTGTTAAACTGGCAAAGAAGAACAGACGGCCTCTGGTGGTACGTATGTTTGCATCCTGATTTATCCACTTTGCTTCTGGCAATCTAGGAATGAGATCTGCTGCAATGTACCTGTGAAACCCTCCCTACAAACAGATTAGGAGTTTTGTTTGTTTTGATATTTTTTAAGCACTGTTTGTATAAGGCATGATTTTAGTGATTGACCTGATCAAGCTGAAAGAGCAAGTTGCAAAAGCAATGAAAGAAATCATGGCATTTTTGTGACTTTTTACCTTTAATTGCCAACATGTAAGTATGGGGGAGTAGCTTTGATATTATTTTTAATATCTTTCTGCGTAAAGTCTTTCAGCCTTTTGTTACAGTACAGTTAGCAGTAGCTTCACTGTTACTTCATCTGCAGACTGATACCTTCTGTGACAGCAAGTGCAGAAATACTTCAAATGACTGGGTGATTTCAGTAGAATAAAAACCACTTGGACTTAACTTGAAAGCATAATTGCTGCCTATGACTTTCCTCCAGGTAGGAAAACAAGGAAGTTTTTTTCATAGGAGATGTGGTTCTTGGAGAAGCCATGAACACAGGATAAAGCAGTGTGTTTTTAATGCTTGTGTTATATTTGAAACATTTTTTGGGGGAAAAAATGCCTATTTTGGTCCATTTTAGAATGAAAGTATCTTGCATCTTTTTATATGTACTGGGTGTTGAAAGGTAAAAGTATGTTAGTGCTTTTTGTTTCAGAGATTAAAGCACCTCTGTCTTTTTGGTTTATTGAATGTTAAAACTTGGAGTAAAACTGAGCTTGGTCAGGATACAAGATCACATATGGGATTTTTCTTTCCCCTTTCAGAGCATTTTTGAGCCCCCGCATTCTGGAAAGCCGAGTCAGAAAGGCGGAGAAGGAGGAGACGAGTATATTTTTGTGGCCTTGATGTAAATGCCACGTTTTAAAGAAATTACATCATGAAAATTACTTTCCACTTCAGTATCTCTAAGGACTGTTAACGGGATCAACTCCAGACCTTAGAAATACTTTGTAGTCTGTTAGTACTCAAAATATGAGTTAATCTTATCAAGACACAAGATAAAGGAAATTGCTTCTTGACAAATTTAACTGAGGAGATTCTGGCAGTATTTGAAATAGAGTTACTGATC
Source organism: Psilopsiagon aymara (assembly GCA_024733675.1). NCBI lineage: Eukaryota > Metazoa > Chordata > Aves > Psittaciformes > Psittacidae > Psilopsiagon > Psilopsiagon aymara. The sequence continues at coordinate 95,078 of JANRGW010016471.1, read as the reverse complement.
TGTTTGATGTATGCCCATGAGATTGCGGGGAGAGTTGTTTTGTCATGCAAGGCCTTGTAGAGGTGACAGGTAGGGTGAAGACCTCGTTGTTATTAAGGGAGCAAAATAAGAGGTTATTTTTATTCTCAGCTGCTTGCTTTCCTAGCCTTTTCCTGTTTGTGTGATCAGAGGGCTGTGGGAAAGGGTGAGGATGCAAAGGGAGATGTGGGTGAATCCCAAGTTGCTTATTTGAGGACCTGCAGATTTTGCTGGAGGAGTGCCTAGGAGTCTGTAGCAGTGGTTGCCTCAGGGTCCATCCATGTGTGCTGTGGTGAATGATGCAGCAACCATATATGCTGTTTGTTTTCTCAACTTAAAATGAATTAGAGCTTGAGCTGACTTGGTAGTTCTATAAGCAGCTGTTAGGTTTTGCGTGTACATGCTTATACATGTGCAGAAATGCACATGCTGTAGCTGAAAAGTTTCTACCACATCATTATGATATATTAGCTGTAAATTTTCCCCAAGTCTTATGGTCAAATTTTTCTTTGCTGTGTATATTTGAAATTTGAATTGTTCAGGGTTCCTTCACTTCCCCTTACCTAAAATTTTGACCCAAAGGAGTCTTTCTGTTGTCATTGGGTGACAGTGTTCTGGAAGTATCTGTTGTCACTGGATAAGTGGTTTTATTTAAAAATGTGGAATCCTTTTACGGGTACCATTGCTGTCTATGTGACATCTATAATCAGTTGTTCTTATGTTATTTGTGCCTATTTGTATACAAATTCTATTTTTTCCTGCATGAGATGCAGCATAGGTTTGTGAATATGTATCCACCTATGTCCATAGAGTGTATATCATTTAGTGTATAGTGACATGTGTCCAAGAAGGTGAAATCTGATTTCCTGATAGCAAGGAGATAAATATTTAGAAATACTTAATGCTTCCCTTTGTTCAATACCCAGGAATATACTGTCTCAGAATTACTTGTGATTTCTTTCAAGATTGAGTGGTTCTTTCAGATATGAGTGTTACTGTTGTAATCAACAGTAGTTTTCATTAAACTCTTTATATTTCTCTGTGTTCAGTAAATACTTAGAGATTCTGGAACAGGCTGTTTGGTCCAAATGGATAGAGGCAGCTTTTTCATGGTGCCACATACTCGAATTTTTTGCAGTCCGGCCTTTTGGTTTCTGGAGGAAGCTTAAGGTACTTCACATAAATGAAGCCAATTTGGAACTGCCTCTGTCTGCTTAATCCAGTTTGGAAAATGTCTCACTTCAGACAGTGCTGTTGCTGTATTAGCAGAGATCTCAGAGATTCATCCTTCCAGCTAAGAAGTATGATGTTAGCCAGTTCTGTTCTCTGTAAAACTGTTCCTTGGGGCCTGACATAAAATGCTTTTTCAGGTGCATCTGTCTGTATAGATATTAGTTGAGGTCTAAGCAGCTGCAAATAGGATTTTCACATTAGGAAGGTATGCTGGGACTCAAATCCCCAGTTTTGAAACTAATTCAAGTGATGAGCAGGAAAAAGTGAGGAAGCCCCTGTATTTTCAGCAAGTTAATAATTCCACTCCTTCACAGTTGGTACCTGAAAGATAAAAGGGATTCTAGCTCCTAAGATTGTCTTATGTCTTGAAGTCCTTTTCTCTGAGAAAGGACAATGAAATCTCTAATATTGTTAGGTGTTCTTAAGTTTTATTTATTTATCCTCATAAATGCATTTGCTTTGCAGGAATTCTGTCTTCATCATGTTGTCTCACCAGTGCGGGCTGAGCTGAAACTTCCTGCATCTTGGGGAGAGCATGTATAAAAGGAATGAGCTCATGGCCAATGTGATGGTCACCTCCGCCACTCCAGAGGTACAGTTCCTTACTTAGTCTTCTCAGCTCCTGTATCAGAATGAGCATCTTGACTTGTTTCAGCTTTCACAGAAGCCGCTTCCACTACTAGTCATGTCAGTCCTTTTTCTTTCAGTGGGTGTAGTTTTTTACACCACTCCATGGTTCTCAGTGTTCACAACTAATTTGTTTTATTGTTGTTGATGATGGTTACTTATTTAGTCTGAAATAGCATTTTTGACCTGTTATTGTGTAACTTACAGCAGCCTTTTATTGCTAATAAGTTAGGAGCAGTATAACATACCATCTAAACAGATCCAGTCAGAAATATTCCAGTTGGGCTGTTTTTTGAAGACCAGACAGCTCTGTTGTGCTGCTTCCAAAAGTTATCTAATTTGCTGTTGCGCTGCTGTGTGCAGCTGACAGCCAATTGAAGACTGTTCAAAATTAGTTTCCTTACTGAATTTTTCTGGTTTCTTTCTTTCATACAGTATTATGATGACATATTATAAATCAACTCCAGTAAAACTTGCTGGGTAAAGCACATGTATGATTGGAGGTACTTTTTGCTTTTTAAAAAAGATAAAGTTTTGTTGAAATTTTTCCCTGCTTGAAACCTTTCATCTCTTCAGACAGCTGAGGAGCTGTGTGAAACAAGTTTTTCCATCAGAGTTATGCCTTTTGCACACAGAACTTAATCCTGTCAAAGCAGTTGTCCTGATTTTCATGAAACAAATCAGCTGCTTCACTAGTGAGCTGATCTTTAAAAGTCTTATAGCAAAATAAAAAGTACATAATACAGCTGTACTTTGCAGAGGATTATTTTCTCAAGCACAGTATAAATGCCCTCAGGCTAACAGAAACAGGTTTTCATTCTCTCAAGATGACATTTTGAATCTAGCTCCCCTTTATTCTCTTCTTGGTTTTGCCAAGTACAAATGTCAGGCTTCCTAATCAGTAGTTCCCCTGATACTTTGTAGGGAAAGAAAAATAATCAGATGTCATTTATCACCTCAGATTTCTTTGCTACCAAGTTAGTTAGAAGGGAGAATTACTAGTCACAATTAGTTAGGATTCCAAAGCATCTTGTTTTGAAAACAGTATTCTTCTAGCAAGCAAATAACCTCTTCATTTTTTTGCAATGCCACTTCACATGCCTAAGTTTTTATTCAGTATGTAGTTTTAAGATAAAAAAGAGAAAAATAATGCTATTATTATTAAATCACATTATCCTTGAAGAGGGGAAAATGAGCCTCAAGTGCCTGCTTTGGAGCCCAGGGAGAGAAGCTTCAAAAAGAATGCAAGGCAAGACACACAGAGTACTATTCTAAAGTACCCTGCAGCATACACTGGGTTAAATTTCAGGATGTGACAGGTTTTTCTTTTTTTTGTTATGTTCTGGATAGAGCATTGTGATTGGGATCTCTCCACTCTTTACCTTGCATATTTAATTTTACAATTTCTATTCAATATGAATCTTCAAGATTCTAACACTTTTCCTTTTGTGTGACAGCACTTTTTATCTAGTTCATGATTTTAAAAAGGGCTTTCTAAAACTGAAAACTTGTTGAAATTGAATGCCACTGTGGTTTTTGTAGAGGAAAGAGAGTTGGAAATATTGATGAACCATGTAAACTAAATTTTATAACTCGGTGCCTGAAGCTTTTTGAAATTCTTCTTTTCTTATCATTTCTTAATATTTTTACATGTATTTATCTTCTGAATTTGACATGAAATTTATCATTCTGCAGATATGCCAAATACTTTCTCTTTGCAGGGTAGTAGCAGCTCAGATTCTCTGGAAGGGCGGAGTTCAGACTATGCCAATAAAAGCTACGATGCAGTTGTATTTGATGTGTTGAAAGTAACTCCTGAGGAGTTTGCAGTAAGTAGAAATGTTTTTTGTATTTAAGCTTGCATAATATTCAGGGCTCACAGGATATTGAAAAATACATGAAACTTTTTTCTTAAAATAAAAATCTTTTAAATTATCTTCCACTGTTCTTGAAAAGCAATTTCTGATCATATGAACTTCAACAAAATAAACATGGTTTGGGATTTAATCGTTCAGTACTGGCCTGACCCAGGCATACTTGTTTTTCTGTATAAAGTTATCCAATTTTTTTTCTAGTGTTTTTCGAGAACCTTAGCATAGGTTTAGAGATGTTAGTTACTCACAGCCTGATTAATTTTTTACATATATATGTGTATTTGCAAATATATATATATATCTATAAAATTGAAACCACAAATACTTGTCTTTTGTGCTGAAACATCAGTTTCTCAGAAAAATTAGTTTCTTAAAAGCAGGAAATAAGCTGGTAGGGAGGAAACAATTTGTGTTCCTTAATAGCAAGGTTTCAGCACTAAACTGAAAGCAGAACTGCACATATGGCAAAAGTCCAGTACACTTCTTATGCTTGCCTTTTTGTTTTTAGGCTATAGGTTAACTTGCTTAAGCAGCATGGAGGGGTGAGGATGAAAGCTACAGAAATTTGTTCAATGTTTTCATTAATATTCTGGGTATCAAAGTGATGTTTCCTTCATTTGGTGTAAGTTCATATAATACCTGTTTACAAAAAAGTGATGTTTTAACATGGTCACATGAACTTTTAACGTGAAGGCTTTCTTAGCCAGAGTAGCTGTTTTCCCTGTGTCACATTAAAACCATTTACTCGGTTTACCCCGATTTTCTTTTCTGTTGGCAGCTCAAGTGATGTTTACTTCTTCTGTTCCATACAGATCATTCCTTTTTTCAATGAATGATAGCAGCCAGTGAATTGCACATACTGTTTCTTGTTACTCAAGACTGTAGTAGTCTGAATGCTTCAGGTAACTTGAAGCAGTTCAGTCGGGTAGAAGGCAAATAGCCGCTAGTCTGGGTTTACTATAGCTAGTACAGTTTGGTCACTGGACATCAGGACCAAAGATGGGATCTCTGTATTGAATATAAATATTTAGGGAAGGGAATGGAGCCAAGTTAAGGTCATTTCCAGATTTAGTGTGTTCCTTTATAAAATTTAGAAGGAGCAGAGGAGAAATTCCCTGGCAGTGATCACATATACAACAGAAAGATCATTGCATTGTCACTGCTGCTGAATTTTACTTTTGCCTTTTTGGTGATTTTGATTGAATCTTATTAAAATTACATTTAAGTAGATAGTTATAATTCTTAATTAGTGGGATCAAAGGTGCAGTTTGAGAGGGGATTAGCAAGTTCTGCTGTTTTGTGCTTAGCATAACAAAGTGGGCATCAGAGAAGGTTTACTGGGGAAAGATCCAAAGAGGGTTTTTTTTGCCAGTTTCTTTTGTGTATTAAATTATGTAAATTACAAAGGTAAAAGCTGTGTAGGTTTATACACTCATAGTGTAACCTATTGGTTAAACATAACTTAGTTAACTTCCAAATGCATGTCGTTCAATCACTGAAGCAATTCAGGTTTTTTATCACATGGATGCTAAAAATGTTCTATGAATGCTGTTTTTTCATAATCATTGGCTTTGAAAAAGCATTGCATTTTCTCATCAGGACATGCTCATCAGTGGCTGAAAATGTGTGTATGCTTTAAAGCATATTCCAGTCATAACTAATTAACACATCATAATGCTTTATTTTCTTCCAGTCTAGTGAATGTAAAACGTATGATGCTTTCTGTGTGAAAGGAAATAGTTCCTCCTGCCATTAGTATTTGGGCTCTTTATTGCATAACAAAGACTTTCAAACGTAAGTTTTACCTCTTAGACTGCTGCAGGTACTGAAAACCTTCACTTAGTTACAGCTGGTAAATGTAAGGGAATATAATGACATGTGGGCACTCAGGATAGTTGAGTTTCTGCTGTGATGTGTCAGCCTGGACTGTGGAAGCCAAATTCGTGTCTGGTAGGTTCTGGTCTAGGGAGAAAATGAGACTGTATAGTTTGTAGTTACTAAGAGATGTAAATACCTGATTATTAGCTCTTCATATTACATTATTTATCTTTATTGCAGAGCCAGATTACATTGATGGATATGCCAGTATTTAAAGCTATACAACCTGAGGTAGGTTTTGCATTTGCTTTAACTGCTATGAAATATCTGCCGTAAAATTTCATGGCAAAACAAAATACTGATTTGCTGTTCTTCTTTCCATTTGTCATTGCTTCATTTTGCTTTCTGGGACTGAAATTTCCTGAAGTGCTACTCTGGTTGGCAGGTAGATGCAATTTAGCGAGAAATAGTCAGAAAAACCCAACGTTGTGTATTTTCAACTTCTGCTAGAATACAGGTCTGCAGCTAAGTAGCAGTTGCTATAAACTATTAGTTTTTAGTTGTATTTTGTGCCTTTTGTGTTACTGCAGTTACCAATATAACTTAATTGTTTGTTTGCAAAAAAATTAACATCAGTTTCTTTTGTGAAGTTCTGCCAACTGTAAGACTTGGTTTAAAAGCAAGATACAGTCTGTATATTTGCCATCTCCCTGCCTCCTGTTATTAGGTAAACTATTAAACTAAGAAGGTTAAAATTTTCTCTCCAGATCAAATATTTGTTTATAGTCTGTATCTTTCTGCATTTGTTTGAGGCCTTGTAGCCTTTTAAATCAAGGTGATGTACTCATTCTTCTATGTCCACAAGTGTGGATACCACTTAATAAACTACCCCACTGAGGCCTGCAGGGTTTCACGTAGACAACTGCAGTCTCTTGCATTGTTCATGGGCAGATGGTTGTCTGCCATTTTACACCAGAACTCAACCTTCTCAGTCTTCCTTCCTGTATTGCATGGAAGAAGCTTATGAGTCAGTAACCATTAGGCTGTCTGCTTTAGGGGGTTAACCTGTTGCTGAATTTTGTGTATGGGGGAAGAACATTATATTGGTTTTCTTCAGATTTCAGTCTTTAATGTGAGCTTATGCGTGGATGGAAAGATGTAAGATTTTGGAGTTCTGGTTGCCAAGACTTATTTCACACAAACATCCTTTAAACCTAGCAGTTACTGAGGCATTTTTCTGCTTCTTGGTTGAGCTGTTACTAAAAAACACATCTGCATGTTCCTTTCCAAGAGTTTATTAAGATTAACAACTCTTTGTTGTCCAACAGAAATAACTGTGCTTGCATTTCTAGGTAACTTTTAGGGTTTGTTCTGTTTTGTTTCTTTATTTCAATGTTCTGTAAACTGCAAACTCCACAAATTTCAGGGTTTCCTTGCACGCTTGATGAGAAAGCTTCTTATGGGTGTGTGCATTGAGGAAATTGCCTGCATCCTTCCATGCAAAAAGATGAAGTGTAATTCTAGAAACCGTACGTTTCAGCAGTATTAGAAAAAAACTCAGCAGGGGCATGTTGGATCACTTACTCTTATCAATCTTCCTGTTCAGTCCAAATTTTAAACCTAGTCAAATGATTTTACCATGCACAGGATTTTCCATTGTTGCTCACTAGCCCTTTAGCAACTGCCTAATACCCTTAGGTTACTGACCTCTTCCATTTTTCTGATAAATGTAAATTCTGCTGTCCCTATTAGAGTGACTGAGATTTTTCCACATCACCATGTGATTTCCAGACTCTCAAGACTAGATCACATGGAGGATCTGCGTCTTGACAGATGTGAATTGGCTTTTTTATCTGCATAAGGCTTAAATGCTCTAACATTGGGATACAAAATACGTTTGGAACGGGAAATGCTTTTCCTGGTGCTCCCATGGGAACATGCAGATCTCCACATCTCGAGAGTGTGCTCTGTTTGTCAGAATGTACAAAGTGCTTTTCAGATGCAGAATTCTCTTTGGCTGTCTCTGTGCCTTTGCATGTGAAGGCATCTGAAGTTAATAGCATATATTTGGAAAGATGAACATTTTGATTGAAACTGGAATTTGTGGTTCCAAAAACAGAAGAGTGACTTAGAACTGGTGTTACGGAGAACTCGTTTCCAGTACGTATGTATCTCCCCCTTGTCACATCTGAATATAAAGACTGTATAGATAGGTGGTAACTTAAATCTGTAGTTAAAGAGAGCCAGACTGTCTAAATATATTTGCAACTGCCTGGAATAACTGTTGGGAAATTGACATTTTCCTTCTGACTGTAGTGTATGCATGGAAGTTTTACTAACTGTAGTAACAAAGGTGACATTCAGGAACAGTAGCTAGGTTACTACCTCTAGTTGCACTGCTGAATTTTGTACTCTTTAACTACTACTAATTTTGCTTATTGATATGTTTAGCTTTAGCTTCATTTTTGAACCAGGTAAGGTTGTGTACTAACAAAGTCTTTACTCCTGTGTCTGCTGAGTTGCTCATATGAGGGAACCCTGGACTGAAATAGTCAATACAGAATGAAACTTCAGAGCCATCAGTTGTGGCTGATTGCTGAGGCTTTCTGTGTCTGAATATTAATGTCTGTTTTTTCTTGTATCAGGGAACATGCAAATCACATCATTTATGTACATCAGCAAAACACAAAATGTTTGCTTAGACTAGTCATGAAGTTGGTTTTGCGATTCCTTTGACAGCTGTTTCTGTCGTGTATCAGTTTTTACGCTTTGAAATGTTTTTAAACATTAAGGATTTGTAAGGCAATTTTTAAATGTGTTTCCTAGGAACTAGCAAGTTGTGGATGGAATAAGAAAGAAAAACATATCCTCGCTCCAAATATTGTTGCCTTTACTAGGAGGTTTAACCAGGTAAATGACTTGATTACTGTGACGAGCAGGTACTGTTTGACAGTTGTCTTCAAGTATGAAGTTAACAGAACAACTCCTATGAATTAAAACTTAAGAGTATTTTTGTTTTATGTGGTTGCTTTATAGGTCAGTTTTTGGGTTGTACGAGAAATATTAACAGCACAGACCCTAAAAATAAGGGCAGAAATACTGAGCCACTTTGTGAAAATAGCTAAAGTAAGTGCCGATTTCTCTACTGTCATTCAAAATCTCACTTCTTTTTGTTTGTTTCCCCACTGCCCCTGTCAGTTGTTGTATTACAGAGGCTAACATTCTTTTTTTAGCATATTTGCTATGTTGTACCGCATGAGTAAGATGGGTATGACATCTGTTGGTTTTACTTGGTTAAATAAAACTGCCCAGTTCAATGTAATTAATCTTGTACCTTTGCTTAGTGTTGTCTGCAGCCATTGATTAAAACTTTGTGTTTTATTAATGCAACTTTGAGATTAATCAATTCTGCTTCCCCTTTTTATGTGCTAAAAGCTATTATTCCTTTTTTCAGAAGCTTCTGGAACTGAATAACCTTCATTCTCTTATGTCTGTGGTGTCAGCACTGCAAAGTGCACCCATCTTCAGACTGACCAAAACCTGGGCCGTAAGTTATTCCTTGACCATTGTCTTTTTGGTCCTGTTTGAGTTGTGATGTTTTCTGAGTTCTTCTGAATTGTCAGATTGCATTTCTGGAAGATTTTTTTATAGTCCTGGTTTTGCAGTAACAAAATACATTAATATTTCCTATCTGGTTTGGAAGCCACTGTGTATATACTTGAGGGAACTTTCCTTGATAAGTAATCTTAGAAGACCCTCTTACAGAGTGTGTATCAGCATCCTATTATCCAGATCATTGTGTGTCTTTTAATAAAAATTAATACATTGCCAGAAAGGAAGAATTAAGACCTATTGCAAATACAGAAGCATTAGTGATGACGAATTGAATCCTGACTTGACTGTGCTTTCATTTACTGTGTGTGATTCAACAGATTTTACTATTGGTTGTTTTCTTTTGTGTGGGTTCAACTTAAAATTTTATGCTTTCATTTTTTTCTCTGTAGCTTTTGAATCGCAAAGACAAGGCCACCTTTGAGAAGTTAGACTATCTACTCTCTAAGGAAGATAATTATAAAAGGACACGAGAGTACATCAGAAGCTTAAAAATGGTTCCTACTATTCCGTATTTAGGTGAGTGTGAACAATCACTTTGTCTGGAGATCCTTCTGACTGTCAAGCACTAACTTAGTATGTTGTGCATCTGCAGAACCCTGCAGAGAGAAGGTATGGTTCACTTAATTTCATATTTTAAAATAATAGGTCTGATGAAGGTTTTTAAGCTATACACTCTCTAGGATCTCTGACTTGCTCAAGTTTTGTGCATTACTGACATCTGAAAAGATAAGTGTCTTTTCTGAAGACATCAAGAGGGCAGCATTTACAAGAGCGTTGCATTTCAGAAGTGTCTTTGGTTACAGCATGATTTTAGACCTTGTTACTGTAGCTGTCATTTTTGCTGTGCTGTTTTTTCAGAATCCTCATAACTTGGCATCTAACCTGTAGTTGTTGGTTTGTGTCAGTTTCTTCTAAATACCTTGGAAAGAGATACAAACTGAACAGTCAGATCGACTGACTTGTCTTTTCAGTATTTCCTTGTATTATTCATGTAGGCACACTGTGCTATTATTTCCCCAGTGGCTCTAACTTGCAGATCCTACCCACTACTGCTGAACTGTGCCAGTATTCCTGAGTAACACTGCAAAACCCAGGTTCCTGTTGAAACAAGGCCATTCAGACTGTCTTTCTAGTGATGAGGTTTTTAAAAGGAAGAGTTAATCTAAGAAGCATTCAACCACGTCTTCTGGAAGGAATATCATAAACTTTTAAGATAATTTATTGCAGTTATTTTCAGTGCCCAAGAAGAGATGCATATGGTGCTTTTTCTGTATCAGTATGCAGAGTATGGTCCTGTTGAAGTAATTGTTTTGAACATTCTGTAAATATGACTTCCAGAAAGAATGTATTTAAAAAAAAATCAAACTAAGTCTGGAATTCCCATCATATTCAGCACAAGTCACTAATGTTTGACGAAGTTATAATCAACAGAATACACCATAAAGAGTTGTCTTAAACATTTTAAAGTATCAGTATAACCCTAAACTCCACTTCTAAATACAACCTGTTTCCTCATCTAACATCAGTCTGCCTTACGTTTTAGCTACATGAAGGCTACATATATTGCACCTCAGGTTTCATACATCAGAGCCTCTCCCTGGTGACTGCAAGAACTGAGCAGTACTACTGCTCTTTTAAAGTAAAGTTTTCCACACTTGCATTAAATTTTTCTTACCTGAAACTTGTTTCCCAGAGTCCAGTAGATAAACCAGTGACAGATAAAGCTTCAGTACTTTTTGAAAATTCAGGGTTTTCATATGAGCTACAAAATGCGCTTCCTCTTTGGGATTTGTGGAAATTTAGTATTTTTCTCAGCTGAAAAATGCTTTGGTTTTGATGTTGCCATACTTGCACGTTTCTTACATGGTAATGGTAGTTGCGTGTAAGAGTTGATACGCAACTGATTTGAGCTGTGAGGCAGAGTGGTGTGGAATGAAGTAATTATCTGTTCTTTTCCTATGAATAACCTGAACTAAAACAGGATGAAATCTGAACATGTCAAAATAACATTCGTTGCTTTATTAAAGGATTACAGTATTACAGGGGTAATATATTAAAAACCCTACTTTTAAGTTATATACAACACATGCTACATCACACGTCACTTTAATGTACATCATCATACTGTTGGAAAGAAGTGGTGAGGTAATAAGGGAAAAAGTGTGCAAGCACATGCACACGAATGCACAGTATCTGACAGGCTTGCTAGAAAATATATTTAACTTCCAAGGGCTTTTGCTCTCTCTCCCATATGCAGTCTTTAACTTCTGTTTTTTGTAGTAGTGTGTTACAGCAATCTGCTCTAGAAACCTACCTCAGAACAGTATTAGAATCATCCCTGTCTGTATTTCATAGTTGTGACTGACCACTACATAACTGAGTAAATCTAATAATTTGACAGTATTATAATTGTGAAATATGATAAATATAACTTCTCTTGGCTACAGGTAACTTCTTTATATAATTTTCAGCTACTGGCTAAAGATATTAAATAGCTTATATATTGGTATCCATCATTTGCCTGCAAAGTTGGATAGTCCCTTTAATTTATATCTAGCCACTTCTGATTACAGAGGCTACACAGCAGGTAATGACTGAAGTCAGGTACAAAATCCTGTGACAGTTTTTGTGTAGTATAACATGTTAGCTATATAGCACCTTCTATCTGTTGTAAATCTGGATTTATTTCCATATGCAAGTAGCAACTTCATTTTGGTAAGACACATCATTAGTGTTTTTAATCTAAAATATTTGACTCAAATATGAATTCTGATTTATAGGAGCAGATTATTAAAATGCTCAAGTTGAAGGGAAAGACTGGGTTTATCACAATCTGCTCTCCCAGTCAAATTATATAGTACTAACTTTATTCACGGCAGTTAACAAAGATTAAATCAGAATAATCACAATAATGTACATATACCAGCTACACAGTTCAAAGGATAGGATTTCCTGTGTCAAATGATTTCTCATAATAATAATAAAACTCTTGCTGTACAGTTCTGTATTTGAGAATATTTATACATAATATAACATACAAAAATATTTAAATGTTGTGGCAGTATTTTTATCATCCAGACTTAATTTACAGGGAACAAATACCAGATAGTTTATCTACAGTCCATCTAAACTGCCAGTTCTAAAAGACTGAATGTAACTACATTTAGTACCGAGAGGTGTTCAGAATGTTACATCATTTCAGTTCCTTTCTTTCTTCAGCTGTTTTTTTCCTGGAGTGATTCTTGAAAATACAATATACAAACCCTCATGTCTTAGCAATAAATGTACAATATCTTACATTCCTCACTTCTGAAAAGATAATTTCAGGTAATAACATCATAGCTTTATGTGATTTTTAGAACAAAAAAGCAAACCAAGAATTACTTCAGTGGAATGTGTTAGGGTTAGGTCTTATCATCATAACAACTTTCTTCAGTGAATATGATCCTCCCCGGAATTCAGCCCAGTAAACACCATCCTGATACCGACTGCGGTAGTGTCCTCCACGATACCAGACTCCATTGAGATTTGAATGAGCACATGCATTGTACCACCATCCTCCCTTCTGGTAGTGAGCACAGTTACCTGTAAAAGATAGCTCCAGTTCAATCTTGTGGTTAAATGAAAAACCTTACCGCAAAAAAAAACCCCAGAGCAGTGGAAAGGGACCTTGTACCTGTATATACATCATGATCCCGGTCCAGCGTGGTGAACTGTTTGCCATTGTGCCAAGTAAAGGAATCTCCTGCGTTGCCGTTGTAGCGTCCCAGTCTCAACTTGTAGTATTCGCTTTCTGGCTCCAGTCTGAAGCTGGCATACTCGGCAAATACTTTTCGTCCTGACCAGTCTTCCATTGTTATGAGCAGTTTGTAGTTCCCTTGATTTGTTAACCAATAAATATTTTCTAGTCCAAGCCAGTATTCTCCATCTATATTACCAAATCCTTGCTGTAAAGGAAGCAGGAGAAGCATGTTAATAATATGCATCTGTTTAATGGTAAATCTGAGTGTATTCTTAAGTAGAAAACCACAGTAACTTATTTCATAGAGACTTCCTCTTTTGGAAAGGTAAACACGCAAGTTCCTTTTCGAGTAAGCTGTTGGCCAGACTGTAAAATCCCTCTTTGAATTAACTTTACTTTTAGAGGGTAGAAAATCTTAAATTGCTCACTTGTCCTAACCTTGTATGTCTCCCAGTTCCTGAAAAAGTTGACAGACCCATCCAGCCGTCTCTGAATGACTGTCCAGCCACCAGGGTCATGCCGTTGGTCACACCAGACCTGCATAAGCTGGTTTGTGTTTTCTGGCTTTACAAGGTAGATGGAGCTTGTATCGTGGCCATCTTCTAATGCTTGTAGACAGTCTCTCCAGGGCCCTGTGTCAAAACAGAAGGACTCTGCATCAAAATGCAGTTGAGCATATCTTTAATCCAGGGCAGTGCTTGAATTGGGAGCTTTTTACAGTACATTTCCTTCTTCTGAATAGTTCATTTGCTTTACCTTTTATTGAAGGTACAGTGTCCACTAAATGTTTTCAAACAGGTTGATTTGTTGTAACTTTATTTCTAGAGCATTTCACAATGAGTTACTGATAAAGGTAATGGTGTTTTTTTTAAAGCAGCTGCACTTACAAGGTTGATTATATCTTCAAAGTAACTCAGTGTGAAGGACTCCATATATAAGTATTAATAATTTTGTTTAGAAAACAGAAATAGCAAGTTTGACGTTCTTTTTGTCCTGGAGAAATTCAGCTTTTAGATCCCCCAAACTGTCATTGCCGCAGACATGAACCATGCACCTGGCAACATTACGAATGTAAGGTTACTGTTACCACCTTAATAAATAACAAAAACAAATAAAAGAGCATTGCAGTTCTAAGTCATTATTAAAGAAACTCCTAAAGTAGTCAACCACAGATCTTTGATCATGTTCATTAAAATAAGTCTATAGCAGTGTATGATGTGGCATTTACGGCTTTCTAATCTTGTAGTTTCTTTCTAGGCCACATGGCAACAGTGCTTTACTGCACATGTATCTTTTCTCTGAAGGTGCTTTAGGGTAAACTATTACAAATACTTTGAAGCAGAGTTTGCTGCTGCTTTTCCCTGACAGGTGTGTTCTTGTCAGATACTGACTTTTCAGAGCTTTGACTGAGGTGTGTAGTCTGACATTTATCATGTGAAATCGGAAGTGAAAGGGCAACTCGCTGATGACAGTGGGCCCCAGCACTGATCTCTGTCAGACACCATAATTAACTCTGCCGCACAAAAAAAACCCCCAAAAAACTTAATTAAGGGATTTTTATGGTTTATTTATGTGAAGTTCTTTCTTTGTACTTTGTAGCAGCTTAATTTAAACATGTTGAGTAGGAAACCTGTTCAGTGCTGTCTGGAAATTGATATGAGCTGTATGTCAGGCAGGACTCCACCACCTGCATAGGCACCAAGTTAATTGTTTCATATTGAGTTTCCTTTAGAACTCTTGTGGATGTGCTTTACTCTTTGCAGTTTGTTAGTATTCATTTCTTTTGTTCGTTTTATAACCTCTCCTAGCAACATTTCAGTTTTGTGGTAAATCCTGTAGAGTATCCTCCTTGCCAATAACTTCGAATGGGAACACAAAGTGTCCCCTCAGTGAATAGTCATATCAAAATTAATTTAGATTTTCTGCTCTTGCCTTAATTTCTGAGTGTATCTTTTTATCCTGAGGGATATATCAGTTTAAAGCATCTGCTTCATTAAGCCATAATTATCAGTATGAATTTATAATGTCTATTATATTTTTATGTATGCTTATTTTTGCATACTAATGCCTCTTCTGAAATAGTGTATGACTGTATAACATAAGCCATATGTTAATATTGCATTAACCTTAGCATTATGTTTGCTGTTTATTATTTAACTATTTAACTTTATTTTTTTATAATGCATCATGGGTTTAAAATGTTTGCCTGCAAGTTTTATCTGGCAGAGTACAATTAACTGATTTGTGGGCATGCTTTTCTAGGAATAATGTCTTGTGTAGCAATTGCACAAGGAAACATGCATTTCATAAGTGATATAACTGATTGACTGAATGCTTTGTTCCCAGAAAAAGGTTTGTTGATTTGTTGGCTGAGGATGGTGAATCAAATTAATCTAGTTTTCCAATTCCACTTTCATTTGTTTTGGGTCTTGTCATCTTCCAGTGTTGCACTGGCACATTTATACAAAGCAGTATTTTGATAAGCTATTCATGTAAGTCTGTTTTATACAGAAAATATAGCAGTGTTTCACATAATAGTGTTTGTCCTGTTCTGTCTAGAATTCTACATTCTGGTAAATTGCTGTTTCACATTTACTTGAATTATTGACCCTGGGGGCCTTTGTGATGTTATAAACTAAAACCCACTGTAGATAAACCACGTTTTCTATTTGCACTGGCATAATAAACTTGTAATTGTTGGGCATTAGCACATGTGAAGTTGCTGGGGTTTGATGTGTCATCCCACCCCAAACCCCTGGGTAACAACTCCCAGAAAGGAGGAGTAGTTATTGTAAAGCTAAACCATTTCATCCTGAAATCTTTTACTAGGTTTTTAGCTCTTTCAAGCAAGTCTATGGGGCAGTGTTACTAAAAAGAACTATAGAAATTTCACTTGGAATTCGTATTTTGCTTGGTAGAAGGGAATGAAGTACAATTGTAGTTCTTTTGAAAAATCTCTGGTGTTGACATTCGGTGGCTTACTGGCTATTGACTGATTATTTTTCTGTAGCATTTCAGTGTTGTGTACATGTTCAGTATTTTGCAGTCAGAATTAAACTTAGGCAACTTGTTCTTTTGGGCATGAGTGGAAAACAATTTGCAAATTACTTGAAATAAATGATTTAGGGGTAAAATTGCAGATTCTTCTACACAGAATAAAAACAAAGTGGGTTTTTTTTACAGCTTCCTTTATTTTTTCAGGGAACCAGCAACAGGAACACTGGGGTGGTTTTATGCCTCATAAAATAAGACTTTGAGAAATGTGTGGCTGAAAGCATGACACCGGTCCTTGCAGAGAAATTAATTTTCCTATTCTAAAATATGTATCTCTAAAATTACTTTATATCCAGTGATGATGCCCACGTTTTATAATGCATCCTTTCAGTTTCTTTTCTCTAGAGCATTTTGCTATGAGACTGGGGTTCTTTAATTAATTTGCATCTTATTTTTATGATTTACTGCTAATGTCTTGTTGTGCAGTCATCTTAGAGGCAATCATCTGTAATGCCTCTGAAATATGCAACACTTCAAACTTTTCCATTTTTAACAAGACACTGTTCTAAACCTTGCCTCAAATCAGGCACATTATTTTGGCTACTTGTTCTGACTTACCTTTGTGAATATGGAGAAAATATTCAGTAAATATGCGTTTAAATCACACTACACAGTAAATTATACTAGCAGATGAGGAAAGACATTTCAGATGTGACAGGGAAATACTTCTAAATGACTGTCTTGTTTTAGATCAGTCATAATAGCAGTTTGTTCTGAAGTAGGAGATGTCAAATCTTATCTTAGTATCATGGACTTTGGAAGGGATCTCTAGAGATGGACATGAAAAATAGCCGGATAAGCAGCACTTCCTCAGGGGAATCTAGGGGTTCTACAAGGTGCAAGTTATTCAGGAATCAAGATTGTACTTTGCAAGGGAGGAAAATGCTATATAGGGGTAGATCAACAAAATTACTATGCATGTGAAGTAACTTTTCTATTCTGCTATGTCATGGTGCAGCCTCGGCTCCAATTTGGGTACTTTAAGGAGGAAGCGCACTGATTAATAAGTTTTCGAAAGAGTGTAACAGGAAGGAGAAAGGTATTAAAGGAATGCTTGAAAGATACTTCACTTACAGAAAGGTAGGAAAACATTGCATTAAGCTTGAACCTAGCTTGATATCACAGGGTAATTATTTAAGAGGCAGTCCTGTAGGCTTTAGACTG
Organism: Psilopsiagon aymara; assembly: GCA_024733675.1. Classification (NCBI taxonomy): domain Eukaryota; kingdom Metazoa; phylum Chordata; class Aves; order Psittaciformes; family Psittacidae; genus Psilopsiagon; species Psilopsiagon aymara. Next base: position 77,933 of record JANRGW010016471.1, on the reverse strand, counting down.
AAATGCCTGCTCAAGGTTCTCTCATTGTGGATATTTCCCTGCAGAAAGAAATTTTTTCTTTTTTTTTTGTTGTTTTGTTTTGTTTTAATGTGGCAGTTGCATTGTTTGATAATTCTGAAGAGTTTGCTGATGTCATTTGAAATATGTTGCAAATAGCCTTGAAATACATTGAGTGCAGTTCAAGTGCATTACTGTGTTTCAAGTCTTTCAGTTGGCTATGGGTTCTCTATCTTTTTTCTGAGGCAAGTACGCATTGCCACACTACCGAATAGAATTCTTCTGTGAGACACATAATACTTGAACTGGTGGGTTTTTTGAAATACGTGGAACCAGAGGTGAAACTGGGTTCTTTACCTGTTACTTGTTTATCATGTAGATCAAATCATCTCTAATGTGATTACAGATGCCTCTAATACTGCTTATGGCAGAACTCTTAAGGCTCTTAATGACGGCTGTATAGTATCCCTTAGTTTTCTACCATTTGCTTCCCTTTGCTCCTGCCTTAGAATGCAAGTGCCCTGTGTGAGGTGTGGAACAGTTAACATACTACTTTTTGAGTTACATAAGCACAACAATTACCACATGCTACATAAACTTGTAATAAATATCTTCATAAATGTTTACACAGAAACCTTCAAGCCCCTTCAGATGTCATGAATTATAGGCACAGGTACAGAAAATTTAGATGATTGGCTGTTGGTTACTGAGATTTTTCTGCAGCTCTTTTATCTCATATATGCAGTATAGATGGTGGGTTTGTCCTGGCAAATTAACGAGAGAAGGATCTGTGTGGCTCGTATGTCTGTATCTGTTAGTCAGATTTCTTTTTTTTTTGCTTTCATTCTGCGTTTGTACTACAACATGTATGTTGAAAATACACAAGGAAGATACACAGACAAGATTAGGTCTAAGAAATCATTTAGTTCAAAGTAATTCTTTTGCATTTATCTTGCTAAATAAATTGTCTGCATTTTTGATATTGCAATTAAAATGTTACTCAGTGCATATTAGTATAAACTAATGCAAATATACTGTTACTTACCAGATGGTTTATCAGTTGAAGTTGGAATGCTAGTAACTGCAGGCATAGTTGGTAAGGTAGGTGGCAGAACCTTTAAATTCTGATCACTCTGAATCTCATTAGTCGATATCTGGTTGATAATGCGATTGTAAGTAGGAGGCTGGTACACTTTGTTTGGTGGCTGTGGGGTTTGTGGCAGTGGCTTTACGGACGGCATTTTTTGACAGTGTTCTTCTAGTTGGGCAATTATTACTGACTGATTATTGGCAATTGACATCAAATGTTGGTACTTGTGCTCTAGGTCTTTGTATTTGTTTGCAAGTTGTAGCATGTCTGCAGTTTGATTCAAAATCTTATTCTCAAGTTGAGAAAGTTCTAAGGCATTGTCGCGTTTTCGTATAATTTCGTGTAGTAACTGCATGTAGAGTTGTGTGACACGAGAATTCATGTTTCTGCTCTCTTTTCTTAAGAGTTTGACCTCATTAACAATCCCACCATCCACCTCCACCAGTTGCTGGAGAGTTTCTATCTGTCGCTTTTGTTTAATGAGTTCATTGTTAAGTAACTGTAATTCTTGTTTATTTACCCTGTTTTCAAGTAGAACTTCAGGCTCCTTAGAGTTGACGCAAATAGCACCTGTCACTCTCTGTTGAGGTACAATGAAGGTGTAAGTGCATTTGTCCTGTGTGTCACTGGAACGCTTGTATCTGTTCATATAAATGAATTCCTGTTCTGTTTCCTCATCATTGCCTTCCAGTTCCTGTGTCTCACTTGCAGTAGCTCCCACAACAGCTATTAGCATTAAGCAGGTGAATCTCGTTGTCATCATGATCCTCTTGTTCTGGTCAAATATTCTTCTGCAGTGAACTTCTTAATCTGTTTTAAAATAAATTTAGCAGTAAGTAACAAATAGGAAATAGGTGCAGATTTACAAAACAAGTGATAATCTGTGCTAAAACTTACAAAATATTACATAGTAACTAGTATGGCTGTGTACAAATGAGAGACTTTCCTTGTCCAGCATAAACTTAGGTTAGCTGTGGCAAATGGTTGCATCATTCTGTGGCCAGAACTGTAGTTACTAGTTGTAAGCTTATCTAAAGCCTGCCACCAACCACAAGAAACTAAGTAATAAATATCAGGATTTGAAGAGTCCTTTTCCCAGGCGAGTACCACAGAAGTTTCCAAGATCGGTGTTTTCATTTAAATACGAATTACATTTTCATTTCTTAGTTGAAAATATAAATTTTAAAGGTACGCATGACTTAAGTTAATATCTGCTGTTAAAAGTTCTAAAAATATCCAGTAACTCAGTATAATGAAAATCTCTACTGCCCAAAGATCGTAGGCAGTAAAATCTGACTGGTAGAATTTGCAACTAAAATATTTATTGTTATGGAGACGTCTCTACACTCAGCCTGCTCATTTCTCTTCATAGGCCTTTCTTGGAAGGGAAAGCCCTGTACGTATGTGCATGGTGGACAAAGATGACCCCCCCAGCTGTTAAAATTAGCTAGTAGTGTTTACTGACATGTGAAACAGTACCATTTTGATGAGATTATACTTAGTTCTCAGAGCAGATTCCTATTCAGGGTGGAAATTTGAGGCCAGTGCTATCTCTTAAAAAATAAGTCAGTACCAGAACTTTATAGGCAGCAGTCTTCTTGAAAACACGAGCTTGGCACTGTCACTGTTGCCAGGAATGCCTTGTTATAGATCATTCTGTTATCAGCTGCTTGAACAGCACTTTGGTATCATGTATTTCTAACAGCTTTAATAGGCATGTATATATAACCTAGTTTTTCTTCAAATAAATAAAACAGGACAGAAATTCTGTATGGAGCTTTTTCAGTGTATAAAATCTGCTTTATACTCTTTAAAAGCAGGGTGGTGTTTCCCATCACATTTTTCTTTGCTTGTAAAACATTTCACATGGAATAACCATTCAGTGTTTAAATAACTGTCACCTTACTGCTTGGTCATCTTTAATACAGCAATCTTTTTTAAATTACATGAAATGATGATAGTAGCAGCTGTGAGAAACTGGAGTGAATCCAGCTGAGTGTGACCAACGTGGATAGCTAGAGGCTGGCAGACATTACGTATGAGGAGCAGCAGAAAGAGCTGGGCTTGTTTAGCCTCTGGAAGAGAAGGTGAAGGAGACATCTTACTGCTGTTTTCAACTACTTAAGGGGTGTTTGTAGAGAAGATGAGTTTTTTTCCGGGGAAGCGCACAGTGAAAGTATAATGGTCAATGCATACAGATTGTCCCAGGAAAAATTCATTTTGGGTAAAAGTATTCCCCAGTGAGTTTGTCCAAGGGCAGTCCTGAAAGAGGTGGTGGAAACGCCATTCCTAGAAATAGGTAAAGTTCTGATTCAGGCAAGGCTTTGAGCAGCCTGATCTAGTATTGACATTAGCCTTGCTTTGTAAGGTGAAGGTGAGGTCCCCTCTGATCTGAATTGTTCTGGGTTTGAATCTGGGAATCTAGGCAGCTGCTGACTTATGTGAGATTTTTTTTCTTAGGGTTTCAATATAATGATGGACATGCATGCTTAAATAATTACACTGAGAAGAGAGATGCTGTCAGTCATTCATTTTTCTGTTGTTTTGAAATGAACCATAGATGTTTATGTAAATGATTCAGAAAAAGTGACCAGGACTTGATCTTTCTTAAAGGTTCTGGATAGACATTTTTGCCTTGGTTTTATATTTGGAATAAACTGATATTGCAAATGGAAAAGGACTGTGCTTTACAGCACCTGCCAAGAATCTTGAAAACTTGTCAGATAAAAGTTTGGAGTTTGACATGGATTCTGTAAGCAGTGGAATGTTATTTGGAGCCTTGGAAAACAGGGAACATAAATTTACCCCAGACAGGTTTAACTTGCATAATCAGCATTCGCACAGCAGGTCACACTTGGAAACCCTGGCAGTTTTCCAGGCCTCATATTTCTGCACAGATGGAGTGTTTTGCAATGTGTCTCATGTATAGGTATAAAATGGATTTTAGTTCACAGTTTGAGTTGAAGTATCTTTCCCTCCCGGCTCAAAACCTGTAATTACTGTGACCACTGAAAAGAAACTGGGATTTTCTCAGACTTCACTTCTGTCTTTGTTACAGCAACTCATGTCTTTAGTTGAGGACAGGATTTAGGGCGCACATTATTTTCTAGGCTGAAGAAAGAGCAACATACAAAAATTAGATTTTTATTCTTCAGGGTTTTTTATGAATTCTTTAAGAAAAACACTGAATAGGGTTCATCCGCTTCATCTTCACATGTCAGTTCAAACATCTTTCAAAATACAATAGACTGTTTCAGTTAGAAGGGACATACAGTGATCATCTAGTCCAACTGCCTGACCAATTCAGGGCTGACCAAGTTAAAGCATGTTATTTATTAATGGCATTGTCCAAATGTCTCTTAAACAGTGACAGCCTTGGGGCATTGACCACCTCTTAGGGAAGCCTGCTCAGTGGTTGACCACTGTTTGCCATCAGTGAATAACATCGGCATAATTAAACGATGCTGAAATACTTCATTCTCATGATCTTGCCTGTATGTCACCTTTTCTAAGGTGTCCTTCCTACAAGAAAAAACTCTGGAAGGAAAAGTAGGTCGGTAAGAGAATGCTCCTGTACAAATAGCAGCAAGAACCCATCAGATGTCTTTGTCTTCCTGTTTATGAAGTGATCTTTTCAGTCTTTTACTATCTACTTGTTCAGTTAAAAAAACGTTCAGCATGAGGCCTGTTTGTTTCATATTGTGGGGAACTGCATAACATAAATGGCATTTCTTCCTTTCTGCAGTTGGATTCCGATGAAGTTCACAACCAACATGCTTGTTCAAACAATTCTCAGTGATTAATCTTTCACAGAGAAAAAAGCTTCCAGAGGAAGGGGGAGGGAAGCCGGGGAATAAACTTTAAAGTATTCAGTGCTTTTTAATATCTTCCTCTCCTTTTTGAGTAGGAGAACATCAGATTTTAGGACATCAGAATTCCTTCCCATGGGAGAGGAAGATCTAATTTACTTGATGTCCAGCACACTAGCTTTCAGTTTTCTTCTGTTGTACTTACGCCAAGTAATTGCGCATACTCTTTGTACTTTGCTAGTGCTGTTGCTTGTTGATTGCTTGGCTTTTACTGTTTCTCTGCCTCAGCCCTGCTCTTCTTCTCTCCCAGTAGCTCTTCTGCAGTCAACTAGGAGGGAACTGTATTACTGGGGCCACATTTGTCCCCAGTGCAGGATTCTACTCAGGTAGCTGTAGACTTTTCAACCTCACCATTGAACAACACTGCATTCTCTAACAGCGTGTTTGTTTGGTGCAGCTTTTCTTAATTACTGAAAATACATCATGTCTGTCATCTGTCCTCATGCACGCTGACAGAACTTCAACAAGCAAACATGCAAACAAAAGAGGTGAAAGAAGCACACTTTGAAAGAAAAATAGGTATCATTTAATAAAAAAAAAAAATAGAACTTCTAACTAGAAAAAATATGGAAGTTTGAAGCAATTTCGTTTCTAGATTCTGCAGTTCAAGACTTGTGTGCCTGTAAAAGCACTTCTCATAGGAGTTAAGCTGAGAACTTGCCCTAGTGCAGATGCACCTAAACCCAGTTTGGTGTGTGTTTAACTCTACTCAGCAGTATGTAGTACTATATTCAGGCAAAATACTGTCTTTTGCCAGTGTAACTGCATCTGTATGAAAGCTTCTGGCAGTATTGTTGCGTGGGTTGGAATCATCATGTTTTTCATGCTCCTAACCAGCATAAGTATTTTGGTTAACATTTCACTCTGTAGAACAAATGCTGGCCTATCTCTCCATATAACTGGAAGTAGGCAATTATAGGTTGGTTTGTTTGCTCCTTCATTGTTTGTCTAACTGAGGATGTTCCCATGATCTGGTGAAAAAAGAGGAAATAAACTTTCTGAAAGGGCTATCAGATGTTTCAGCATTTAGTTGTTTTTTCCTGTCGCTTAAAGGGAAAAGGTAAATACAGTCTTTCTCTGGCTTTGCTTTGAAACATTTGTGTGTCCTGTGCTGTCATGCTTATATGGGATTTTCGGTTCCTTATAATATATTACCTTTTGATTGTTACCAATGTCTTGAAACGTGTATGTGATGTTTCAACAAGATTTGAGTATTTTGCCATGTGAAATTACACAGGTGTTTCACATCCTATGGTTTAGTCAGTGTCATGATCCTGAAATGATAAAGGTAAAAATACTTCGACATGCAAAGTATTACTGTTTGGCAAGTGTTCACTTTGTTTTAACCAGCTTGCCTCAAGCAGTAGCATCAAAGGTAGCAATGTCAGCACCATGGCCTTTTTTCTAACCCGCTCATAACAAAATACACTTTTCGTTGTGGATATTCCAACATGTGTATCTTTTTCAGAATCTGTGCTTCATGATGACATGTTTCAGAGGATCTAATTTTTACAAAATAGACTAGTTAAAGTATTTTATAAATCCTGAGAGTTCTCCCTGGGGTTTTTGTGCCCAAGAGAACAAAGGTATGCCTCTGTCTGATAAAAATATGACTTGTAATAACGTAACAAAGAATCATTAAGCTTATTTGAAAATGCTGCCAGTAGCCTTTCAGTGCTGTGGCTGGGTTTTGCTGGATGAAATTTTGTTCATAAAACAGACATTTGCAGTGCTACTGTGGAAAGAAAGGTGTTTATAAAAGCCTGAGTGTATATTGTCAACACAGTTGCATCTAGATCTAAAGTGGCTTGCGATGCTGAGTCTTTTAACCACTGGGAGACTGGTATCTTGTCTCTGGGAGTTATACTGTGTTCTTCTTATGCCTACACTTTTCAGTGTTCTGCAAAAAAAGCAAAAAGAGCTGAAACAGTAGGAAGGCCACTGGATGGTGGCTGAGCACTGAAGTTTAATATGCTTTACTGTGGACTACAAGTCATTTCAAGGAGGACATGTTTTTACATGTAAAGGAAAGTATCACCTGTACTTGCAGCAGTTTGGAGATATACAAAGGCAAAATAATGACCTATGTAAATCTTGTGTGGAAAACCTTAACTAAGATAAATATGGAAAATAATTGTTTGGATTTCATACCAGCATATAAATTTTGTATCTTAAATTGCATTGGTATGGGTTACTCTTACAGATACGGAATATTAAAGAACCCAGTAGTTAAAAGTAGTAGAATTGCTTCTTGCTGCTCTTGTTTTTCTATATATAGTAAACTGTTAATAAGCCAGAGGACTGTAGGTGAGAAAGTGATGCACTGGGCTATATAAATGCAGCTTTTGTACAAGTGATATGTGACACTGTGTACTATGGGTACTTGGAGACTGTTTTACAGAGAAGGCAATTTTCTGTGCTAAAACTAAGATGTTACATGAGTAACATCTTGCTTCAGTAACTACTTGAATTGCACTATCATTGAATTTATTGCGAAGTTAATCTAACTAAGAAAATCCACTACCAGTGTGGTTTGAGAAGCTAATGCATCAGAACCTGGTGTGTGATGAAGACAGCAGCAATTCTCGCTTCAGAAAGTTAGAGTGGAATTTTGGTGACTTGCATGTCAAAGCTCAGGAACTAAGGAGGCATTTTTTAGTTTACTGGGCTTCAGTTATAATAACTATTTTAAACAAGGTGGGTTTCCTATGGGACTTCATATGCTTAAGCAGGAGGCTCCCAGAATGTTACATCCCTAATTAATTCCAGAATTTGGGGGGGTGAGGGTTTTCTTATTATTTAACTCTGTTTTCTGTATATAGTTCTATTTATGTGTCATTTTAATTTTATTGCCAATAGGTGACTTTCATTTCATTAAAGAAAGGATAGGCGCACAGTTTGTTCCTGTCCTTGTAAATTGCTCTGACTCAAGCACTTGAAGTATAGAGGCTGGACTGTTCAGGGTATGTGCAGTCCTAACATGCCAAAATTGAATGCACCATAATTAAACTGGTAATTCAGAGGCTTTTAGAAATATCCGGATAGATGGAAAAAACCTCCCACGTATATAATGAAAGATGAGATACGCACTTTTTGCACAACTCATATTTTTTCCGACATCTGCCTATATGGTTGTTTTCACATGAAACAAAGCACTGAGATATTCATACAGATGAGATCATTTTGCTACGCTAAATTTCTTTGTTACAAAATTCAGTTCTTGTGTGCTGGTCATATTTAATATAACAAGGGTAGCACTCATCTGAGGGGCTTTTCCTATGTATCTCCCATGCTCTGGTACCTTTTGTGCAGATTCCTCAAGCATTTAGACATGAATGGAAGCATGTTCACGAAAGGAATAGTGTTAGCTGTTACAGCATTTCTTCTTGAAAAGATAAACTATTTGATTGTGAATTCACACTTAGTTTGATAACTGTTCATTCTAAGGAAGAAACACAAAAATCTAGCAAATTTTCACTGTTTCTTTAATAGTGGTGTCTTTGGTATCAAAAGGGGTTTATAGGTTAGTGCAGTTTTACGTTTTTATTAAATGATAAAAGCAAATGGAGCAAGGGTGTTGAAAAAGTAAAATCCTGCTATAAAAAGATCAGAGGGTTTGGGTTTTGTTAACAAACATTAGGTTTTGCTTCTGCAGAGTCCTTTGATTGTGTTTGTGGACTTACAGTTAGCTGGCATGTTCCAAGCACCAGGCCAGTAATATGATCTGGATTTCACAACACCATTGTGATAAGATAGATAAGCATGAATTTTCTGAAGCTGCTTTCTTTCTTGCTCCCTACCCCTTTTCTCAGAGCTCGTGCTCTGTTCTTACTCCTTCCCTCAAACATCCTCTTGCAAGGAATTATGTTAATCCATCCTGTCAGTCTTCAGGTAGCCTTAATTTTTAATGTGATTTATTATTTTTTGCTCTTTGATAAGAGTGACTTCCACTGGTACAGTTTGGGTCTTTTTAGAATTCACATCATGTAGTTTGGTTTTCAGATGAAGGGTGCTGCTGTGAAAAACCTCAACACTGATTATTGTTTCAGTTTTATAAAATGAAACACCAATTCACAGTGGAAACACAGCACAGTAGTGTGCATGCCACATGTATCAGGAAAAGCTTTTGCTGGAAGTTTTAAAGTAAATGTAATAGGGGATAGGGAAGAGCTGACACATAAGAGCATGCAGTTTCAGTTACAAAGCGTGATGTAAAAGGAAGCTGAAACAAGTAACTGCAAACTTAGGGGGGGAATCATTTTGAGGTGGTTTGGGGTTTTTTTTTGCCAGTAGGTGCTGGATTCCATTGTAAGCAGTGCCACACAGACAGAAACCAGTTCATTGCTTTTATTATAATGCACTCAATACTGAGTTTTTATGTCCACTTAAAATGGGGGTGAAATTTTGGTCCAAGCAGTAGTTCTTAAAAGGAAATACTTTTTTCACGGGGCAGAATGGATGACTAAAGCAACACTGCAGAATGAGAGTGTCTTAATTGGCTCCTGGAGAACTTTTGTTTTGAAATACTATCAAGTGCTGCAAGAAACTCCACGAGCTGATGTATCTTTTGCTGCTGTGGAACTTTTTTCCAAGTTTTGGGAAAAAATGAGCTGCTTTTTAGTTACACCACGTAGAAGTTTTCTTTCTGCACTACCAGGAATTTTAGTCATGTTGATTGTGGATTGTTCTTTGTGCTTTAGTGAAGTTCTGTCATAGATGTGGAATGTAATTATTGAAAGAGCACTGCTTTTGTTGTTGCTTCCCTTAACAGCGGCCTCACCTTGTTTTCACTTAATCCAATCACTAGCAAAAAGTGCTCATACTGTGCTCCTGTGCGTGTGCACACACATTGTCTGTAATAGCCCTTAAACACATTCACGTTTTAATGACTCCTTTTGCCCATGAAAATAGTAGTTAGATCCTACAGTAAATATGTAATGCTTATAAATATTTAGTGCTTACACAAAGGTATTCATAAATGTTGGGTTCTTTTTTTTTAATTGAAACTCCTGCAACATCTCTCATACTTTTTATAGTGTCTATTACAGGAACTTTTGTGTCTCTTTAATCAGACAGGAGTGTACAATTGAATGGAGATTTCATAGTTTTTAATACAGGTAATCCTTTAGAAAAGTTATCATAGGAATTAGCATACCCTAGAAGGTTTGTTGAAAGGTGCATCCATTTAGAGCAAGTCTGAGGAAGCTCAAAGTTACATGCGGCATTAAGTAAGGTTATAAAAAGACACTGTGTATTTGAAAATAATGGCAAGAAGGCTTTTCACTACCTGGCATCATGAAATGTCTCAACTATCTTTTAGCCTGTTTGGGGGCTTCTTTTTGTTTTAAGGCAAAAAGAGGCTTTGCGTTACACTGGAGCAGTGCTGTCTTTGACAGGGTAGCCCTCAGGGGTACCGGGGTCCCGCTGCAGCCCAGTCCCTGGGCCCCGGCCGCACACCTCGCATCCCCCCTCCTCATGCCCGCGCTTACCCGTCTCTTTCCGCTGCTCTCCTCCGCCCGTGGCGTGTCTCACCCGAGGTTTTCAGCGCAGCTCGTCCGCGGGGGCTGTGACATCTCACTCGGCTGTGTCAGGGAGCTGAGGCAGCTGCACGGCTCCGTGCGCTGCCCTGCAGTTAGACGAGGCAGCAGCCGGCGGCTCTCACCATCCTTTCTTCTCTTGTTCTCCTTTTATCTCCCTGAGAGTGTTTCACTCTATAGCAGCCCAGGCTCAGCCGCCCATCCGCGCTGCTGTGGGGCACGGCCGGGCTCTGGAGTCCGCGGTCCGTGGCGTCAGGCGAGAGGCTGAGGCAGCCCGAGGTGAACTTGAGCTCCTTTGTGGCAGGATTGCGTCCGGGCCGGGAAAAAGGGGAGGAAAAAAAAAGAGGGGGAAAGGCGATCCTGCGGCGAGCCGCCCGGCTCCGGTTGGGCGCGCGTCCTCCCTCCTCCCACCAGCGCCGGGACCCACCCGCGACAGCCGGCCCCGAGCCCCGCCGCAGGCATGACCTCAGCGCGGGGCGGGAGCTGGGCCGAGGGGGCTGCGGGGCCGGGCCGCGGCCGTGTGCTCGGCGGCCCCCGGTGCTCCGTAGAGGAGCGCCTCCGTCTGTCACGGGTGGAACGGTCAGCGTTACAGCGCGTCCCGCTCCGCAGGCCACGGCTGAGGAGCGGGGGTTTGGTTTCTTAGCTCGAAGTGATGGAGTAACTGCGGAGGGTTCGGCCCCAACATGTCGGGGGCGCGGGAGGGCCCCGTCCTGCGCGGTCATCTCCTCGCGGTGTGCTCTGTGAGAGATGAGGTATAGGCACAGAGGTCACTGCTCGGTTTTACTGACTGGTCCTCTATGATGCTCGGAGAAGGAAGGCAAGGCAGCGTTACGCAGAGAAGCGCCAATATTCTCCGTGGTTTCCCCCTTCGTAGGTAGCTACTGTAAAGGAACAGCATGTTCCCAGAAATAAAGTTGTTCGAATTCAAGAAAGCTCGTAACATAACCCAAAGATTTTCCTGTGCTCTAGTTCTGTACTGAAAAGGCTGGTTTAACTGAACCAGAAAGTAATAAAACATTAATTTTTGGCAGACTTAGCAATAGGCCTATTACATTTTTTTCCAGGGGAGCTGGTTGTCGTGAGGGTGGCTGGTTTTCCCAAATTCCTGGCTATTTCCAGGCTAGGAAGGCAATTCCCTACCTAGATTACTACTTGAGTATTTAATTTGTATTTAAGAATGACCATTTTCAGGATATTTGCTTTTGTGGAAAAATACAGGTTCTTTAACTTGCTGTAATGCCTCGGAACACCAAGGTTCTTGGAAAGGCAGGATTTCCCAAGGATACAGTTGGTTATTTAGGACCATATTTATAAATACCCCATAACCACTTTTGAGCTCTTTAGTGTATACTAAAGTGCTATTGATTTTAGGGCAGTTATTATTTAAGTGCAGTTACAATGCCTAAAAACTTTACCGGTTGAAAGAGACTAAGCAGTGACTTACCTTGTGGTGAGTTTTTTAGTCATTAATATTCTCTTACAGATAATTGTGTTATAAATAAAAGTATTTGGAAGCTCAGAAATAGTCAAATCCTATTTCTTTTATAGTCCTCTTTTCTGAATAGGAAGCAACGTATTATTACACAGATCAGCCTCCTGATGAAGTGCTGAGTACCTTTCTGTCTTTTTTAAAGCTGTCTAAATGGCCTGTTCCTGGAAACTTTTATATATGGGTCATGCCAAATTGTGTATGACAAAGCTGCCTGATTTCTTCAGCCTGCTGCAATTTTGCCTGTTGGGAAAAATGAAGTTGTGCCAGCTTGATAGGTGACAGGGAGCTTCAGTGGATGTGCCAGTGTCGGATATCAGAATTGTTTGGGTAACATGAGGTGTTTGCTCTTTGGAAAAGATTGAAGAGAAAAATGGAATTGGCGTTCTGCTGGGACCAAATGGGAATGACTTTTCCTTAGATCTGTGATGCTGTGGAGTTAATTGCTTTTGTTAAAGGCTTTAGTCTGAATTATGTGGGTTTTTTCAAAACATTTTGTAGTTATTCCATTTGCTTTTCATACTGAGAATATCAGACATCAGCTTGTATTTAAATCCATGATTGGGGAATAACAGATTCTGCTAATAGTAGTGTACTAATAGCCAGTTATTTCTGGCTGTGAAAACCGACAGTTGTCTTCACCAGAGTAATTCAGTCACCAAGGAGTGGTCCAATGTTAGACTTGGCTTTGAGAACTGGTGAAAATACTGTAAAACAGATGGTCATAGAAGTTAACTTTGAGTCAGTGATCAGAAGCTCAGGGTAAACAAAATAGATAAGAATGTGCCAATCTTAAAAAGGCAGACTTTGAGCAGTCAAGCTGATGAGTGTTTTTCAGACAGTGCAGTTCAGTTGCTGAATTTATTTGCCGGAAGATCACTTGAAACCAAAAGTTCAAACAAAACCAAAACCTCTGTGTGTAGGAAAAGCAGGAAAAAAAAAGAGTGGACAGACAGATTCAAAGAAGAAACAAAGAAAATACCACCCAGACTTAAACACAGAAGTGTTTATCCGAGATCTATCTCAGGAAGTCACTAAACCACAGCTCGCTGCTGACAGGAAGCTACATCTGGAAAACAACTATTGTACCTTTGCCTTTATTTCTGTATTCTTTTTCTAAGCACTGTCTTCTTTCTGACACTGGTTATGTTTGGGAATGTTTGCATGAATCATTATTACAATATTTAATCTTCTGGATTTTTTTTCTTGATTGATGAGAAAAGCATTAGGGGAAAAGGAAATGGTACTTTCGAGAAAATGTGTTCAGAGGAAAAGCTTTTCTAGGAAGCTCCAGGTAGCTTCAGAATTTTTTACTGTTTCAGTGGACAAGAGATTGATTTGAGCCATTTGGAGATGATTTTGGGCTTAAATTCTTGAAAGTAATTCCAGCTGAATTAGTGGTAATTTTTTCTTTCACACACTGGTATCTTACTTTGATAGTTACTTGTTTTATGCTTCACTTACTTGTCAGGTTTTCTATGTTAGGCTTTCTTGCTACAGTGACAAGGTGTAATGATTAATTCCAGTGATCCATTAGAGTGAGGGTATTCAGGAAACACCATGAGAGTGTTTCCTTCTTTTAATTTTGGCATGGCTAAGGAGGAAACAATGGCAATACTTTATCTCGTTCATTAAACATAGACGAGAGGAATGGCTGGAAGTGAAACAGGTTTCTTTGGTGTTCCAGTGACTTTCTGAGAAGTCTTAGGTGTTCACAGACTCTCTGGAGTGACCTTTTACATTAGAATCCTTGCTTCTGAAAGGTTTTCTTTTGAGATCACCACTGTGCTTGAGTAAAGAGCAAAATTTTGTATACATCAACAACAGTCTTTGTTTGCATGAGACGCAATGGGATCGTAAGCTGCTCAGTTGTGGATTTGATACATCAAAAGGGAAGACAGAGTGTCCATTAGGAATGTTTTGTTTTCTCTGAAGCACTTGAAATCGGCTGTCAAACTGGAAAATCAGTTCACTGAAATGGTGTTACTTTCATTTCTTTGAAAACTTGAGAATTTTTAAGCATGCTGAAAACGTCTCTGTAAAAGCACTGGTATTTCCATCTGTCTCTGCCAAGCATTAGTAGAAAATGCTTGTCATACTGACTCACTGTTTTATTCTTTGTATTCCTAACAGGACTGATGTTCCCCATTAGTTCAGTTTAAAGTCACTAATAAATGTGCCATGGTAGACCTGAGAACCACAGGAAGGTCAGTGGAGTTTGGAAAGGCTGGTCTACATCTGTAACATTCACAGAAGCCATATCACTGCAGTTACAAAAGCATTGGCACTTTTGTTTGTGATGTATATTTTCTTCACAGAAAAACTAATTATTTTCCTTTATTTCTAGAAAAAAAATCCAGCTGTACAGAACAATGTTAAATATGAAAAATGAAATGCAATTTAGTGTTTTTTGAGTGCTCTGCTTGAGGTGAATGTTTCAGTGCTGAGCTTTTGATTAAACAAGGATATTGCGATTCTTCTTCTTATTAGCAAATGAAGCTGTTTTGGCTTTGTTCTTAATCTTTGTTCTTAGGACTCGCGACACAAAATAGATATGACTGAGAAAGAAAAACGTATGCATTATACAATAATTTGTGAGTAGAGCTATAATAAGGAACAGGCAGTTGTCATACAGTGGGACCAGGGAGAAGACTGGTTCTTTCTAAACTCACCCAAGTGCTCACAGCTTTCCATTTGCTAACTTTCCCAGTGAAAATGAGTAATTTTTTTCTGGTTTATGTGTCCAGTGAATCTTGAGTAACCTGCCTTATAAAATTATACTTATTTTCTCGTGTTTATTTCACTTGTAACATATAACGCTGCAGTATAGCATCTTGTGTAATACACTTTGAATGCCTCAGAATAATTAAAGATCTGCATTTCAGGATGTACAGATGTATGCAAGGTTTTAGGATGGAGCGAACAAGGCTGCACAAGTTGTGCTTTAGGCCTGTCCTCAACTGTTAAGTGCTCTGGCTCTCAGGCAAGTTCAGTAGTCCTGTGCCAGCCTCTCTGCAATCTGACGTCTGTCCTGTGCAGAGGTGTACCAGCACTGTGCTGCACTATTCCAGATGTTGTCTCACTGCTGCCAAGGAGATTTAAAATGTTTGTCTTTAATCCCTTTTTGAAAACAAGCCGTATTCTGTTTGGTTGCCACCTCTGTGCATGTAGTAACATCGCATTCTGTTGTAAGCAACATTTCCTGCAAGCTGTGTGTTATAATCTACCTTAACAATAAAGTTAAATTTGTATTGTTGCTTTCTTAAAAATCACAGATGGCTGCAGAGTTACTTTACTCCTTGTAGGTCAGAGCAGGGATATTTAAACAGGTCATGTATTCAAGCTAGCAGCTAAGGCTTAAGTGCTGCAGCTTCTGAGAAGACAGTGGGATCTGAACTCTTTCCCTTTTTCTGGTGATGATTGTTTCTGGTTTAGGAAAGAAGGAGCCGAAAGACAAAGGGCACTATAGGGCAGTATAGGAGATGCTCTTGGCAAAGGGTGGAATTAAAAGTTGCATCAGGGCCGGAGTTTTGTTCTGATTTTTGTTGAATGAATGCTTGAGTTTAAAGATTGTCCTGCCTTTCAGTGTACTTGTTTAGGGATAATGTAGTTGCTATAGTTGAAGCAATTGCTTGTGAGTGGAACTACTTTTGCACTCACTTGCACGGTATAGTAACGGCAGTGTAGTTTCCACGAATAACGTTATCCTTTGAAAAAAAATGTATGTGCCATTACGGTAATTGTCAGTCTTTCAATACTTGAAGTACTGTCTGTCTAAAAATATATACTGATCTTTGCTTGTGTTCTAGCAGAGGTAACAGATTATAACTATTTTAACTAATTGTACAGGATACTATTTGTTGTTTGCAATGACATTTAGTTGGTGTCTCTGAAGTAAAATAATTTTCAGAATGTTCACTCCAATTTGTGAATAATTTGAGGGTTTGTGTTTGATTAGTGGAGGTGGAGTTATTGTATATTAGTCACACTATGCATAGGTAACGATGCACTGACACAGCTTTTGAGCCCTGAATTTTGTGTGAATGATCTCTAAGTTCTATTTGGGTGAATGGTGTTTACACTGAAAACTTACTGAAGTAGTTCTTCCAGTGAATGTCTCAATTTGTGTGTGATCATACTTGAGGAATGCTGGGCCTGTAGTAGACTGTGTGTTCCAGAGTAAATACTCCAAAATAGTTTGTCTATGCTTTCCAGGTATATACAAGCCCAGAGTGGTAACGTGGCCCTCAAGTACTGTTTTCTGGTTCTGAAGCCAGAAATACAGAAAACTTATCTATGATTTCATCCTGGTGTTGAAGAAATAATGTTGAGAAAGCAGTCATAGTAGCCATTTCCCTTCTTAGTAATTTGCTGGCAACATTGTTACAGGCATTGCTTTTACCTGTTTTTTAAGAAGACGACTTTTATGGTGTTGTGAGTATTCGCACTCTCATGAGCTGATGATATGCAGGGGGAAGATGCCAGAGGATGGCAAGAAAGCCTGTTGGGGAATTTGGAACTAAGTAAAAATGATACAGACCTTTTTAACGGAGAAAGTTTTTTGTCTTCTTTGACTCAGCCTCTCCGTTTGTGCATGTGTGTGATACTGAGGCCATGCTCTGGCTACCTGGCATCGCACAGGAGTGATAGACCTGGTCATAATCCCTCCCTGTGAGTGATCCCATTCACTTGGCCACTGCGTCAGCAATATCTTTTACAAATCACATGTTGTTGCCTTGGCAAAGATTTGTTTTCAGTTGTTTCCAGAGTACGCCAAGTCCTACCAAGGTTAACCAGTATATACATTTGGGTTTGTAGAAAAAATTTTCCAGCCCTTAGTCCATGGAAAATATCCAGTCTTCTTGAAACCAGTGATACCACAAAACTGCTGGCGTTGCTGACTATGAGCTAATCTGCTAAGAATGGTGTCTTTGGTTTTACAGACTGCTGACTGCAGTGATTTGGACTTTTTACCACTTAGTTAATTGATAAGTTGCTTTCTCGCTGCCCTCTGCTTTATTTAGTATGATACAAACACTCTACTGTATGTGGGAAAAGGCTTTCATAAATATAGCTGACTACAAATTTGAAACATATTTTTGTCTCTTCTGGTTTTCCTATCAAACCAGTGTCATTATTTAACTTTTGGGGAGAAAGAAGGGAAAATAATTACTTTCCATAGGTTTCCTTCTGTTATGCATGGCAGTTACTGCGTGTCTTGTAGACAGTGCTTCCTGTACTGAAATAATGCTCTATAATACCCAGACATCCGTGTTAGACTGCAGCATCTGTGCATTCAGGGGCTTCTGGGTTGTGAATATCTTCAGAAAGTGTACGTGATGATCAGTAGGGAACTAAATTTGTTCATTAAAACATTTAACTTCTTTTTTTTTCTTCTCCTCTTACAGAATGTGTTTGTGGTTGTCACAGTAACAGTGCAATTTACCAAACAAGTGTGGAAGACTGTTATAAATGTTAAGTAAGAATAATAGATTGGAAGTCCCGAGGCTAATCTGAAATACTTCCACATCAGCTAATTCTGTCTTGCAAAGTAGTGAATGTCTGACTAACAAAAATACCATGCAGCAGTGTTTCCTAACTTGCATTTGCAGAATTGCACCACAGAGCACTATGCACTAAACTATATGTCAAGTATACAGTAGGGGTGTGCTTTAACCCCTTAATTTTGGGGTTGATAGCCCTACTATTTTGCAGGATAGTTTTAGTTCCCTTGTAAAAAATAAAAGACATGTTCATGAAAATTCTGTATGCTTGTGCTGAGGTTCGTCAGAATTGAGCGAAGCTGAATGCACATTTCGGAAGGCTAGAGATTATTTTGTTTTAAACTATGTTGGTAGCACCCATCAACTCCAAAGTGTGCTTATTTGTTATCTGCCTCAGTACTGTTTTCTTTTTCAGAAGACATGAGTATTGAATAAAGAAGTAATAAAAGCAGCTTAGCAATGAATGAAGGCACAAATACAGAGACTCAGGTTTGCGTCCTGCTGAGCGCTGCACTTCTCCATAAATACTTTTTCAGTAAATATTTAGTCTTGGAAGTTGTTGTCTGGAGGATGGAGGCCTCAAACTGTATCATCTGGGTGCTGTTGACTGACATTTCAGGATCACTTTGTTGTACTTCAGTTTCCCTGTCTTGAAACTGTCACTACTATTACTGCTTGCTTTGAGCTCTGAAATACAAAATTAAGAGCTGGGTATTAGAGTTCTTTTTGCCAATTTAAAAATAATCAGTTTCCCTCACACAGTGTGAATTCATTGATAAATTCAATTTTGGATTAGTTTGCCATACTTTTCCTATATCTGTGTTGTTATTTCCATGATGCCATAAGGTAACAAATAGTGTGTTGTCTCCACACAATATCCAGCTGCAAAATCAGTTCTAGTAACAATGGAGAAAAGTCAGTATCACTGGAAAATGTTTTGTCTGTGGAAGCAGCTGCCCATGAGCTCACCCTCTGGAAAATATCCTGATGGCTTCACATCTTAGAGAGCTTTTTCAGTGCACAGTAGCACAAATGTAAGCCAAGGTTTGAAAAACTAGTACTGTATGTTTTCTTTGGCATATGGCAACCCCAAGCCTTTCCTTTGAGAAGCAGGTCTTAAAGTCTTTTGCTGAAGGCAAGAATTAGTATTTCTCTGAACAAAATAAATGTATTCTCATCTATTCCTGTTATTGCATCATATATATGGAAAAGCCACTGCCCAGATGAAGGCTGGTAACACTAAGAAAAAGATCAATAAAAACTAATCATCCTTCTTGCTTTGAAAAGAGGCAGCAGAGGAGTACTCCTGAAGAGGTGTGAACTTGATGTGAATTTACAGCAAATATGTTTTGCTACATTCCAGCATATTACATTAAGTCTAATCTTTTATTGGCATCCATCAGTTTGGTTTCTTTCTTCTACTTTGAGCTGCCTCCATTGGTTGAGCTTTCATGCTGTATGGAGTGCAGAGTGACACAAATCATCATGCACAGGTTATTTTGGGTTGTTTAATTTAGACAGAATCATTAAGTTGAAATGCAAAAAGACTGGTTTAGTCTTGCTAGAATTTAGTTATATTTTGCTCTAAGTTCACTGTGTAAACTGTGATTTCCTCTGAGAATTGCGCATCCAGCAGAATCTGATCTGCACCTCATTTTACCAGTAGAAGTCAAAATATCAAAGACTGTATATAAAAGGTTTCTACTGTAAATGGTATTACAGTATTCGGGTTGCATCCAATTCATTATTCTTTATCACTATTGGCAATGGCTTTGTGTTTGTGTAAGTTTTGCATAAATTGTTTGCAAACTTGTGTTCGGAGTTATGTGATTATAAATTTAAGTACTTTGTATTTCCTGCAGATTGTGCAGTTACGTGATTTTTTTATGTTTAGAAAAGCAAAGCCTATGTTAAGAATTGCTGAAGCGACAGTTTCTTTCTTGTATTGTCCAGTTTGGGTATGTCTGGCTGTCATAGAATCATAGAAGAGTTAGGGTTGGAAAGGACCTTAAGATCATCTACTTCCAACCCCCTGCCATGGGCAGGGACACCTCCCACTAAACCATGCCACCCAAGGCTGTGTCCAACCCAGCCTTGAACACCACCAGGGATTGCATGGCTCGATGAAGAGGTAAAAGAGCAGCAAATCTCCTTCATAGGATGATAGCCCTCACTTATTGCAGGACGTGTTTGGCACAAGTGCCCATGTGGCCAAAGACACACTGAAGATGATGAGGTGTATACTTACAACTCTACCTCAGTAGACTGTTTCACTTCCTTAAGCAACAAAGTATTGTGCATTACAGCTTTGTTCCTTCCTATGACTGCACCCAAGGCCAGATCAACAGAGAGCATAGCTGGAAGTCCTAAACCAAATAGATTTTACATGCAGTCAGAGCCTCTGTATTTCTTCGCTGCACTCATACAATTGGAATACTGAAACTGATGAAAGTATCCTCGCAAAAGGCAAGAGTGGTGCTCTTCCTCATCTCCATTTAAACGCATTCCATTAGTTGCTGAAGTAAATAGATGAGGCATAGCATTATGTAAATAGAGTAAATAGATGAGAATAGCATTATGCTTTCATGAGTTTTGCAAGGCTGTGTTGTAGAATTATCTTTCAGTTTTCCAGAGCTGAAACCTACAATTTTTTATGCAATCACAGTGAATATCCAGTTTTCTCAAGCTTGGTGGTTGTATATTGTATATACTT
Source organism: Psilopsiagon aymara (assembly GCA_024733675.1). Classification (NCBI taxonomy): domain Eukaryota; kingdom Metazoa; phylum Chordata; class Aves; order Psittaciformes; family Psittacidae; genus Psilopsiagon; species Psilopsiagon aymara. The sequence continues at coordinate 57,734 of JANRGW010016471.1, read as the reverse complement.
CCCAGTTAGTATTTTCCCCTTCATTTGTGATTGCTGTCTGACTGTTCTAGGGCTGTAAAAGAAGCCCACTAAAAATCAAAATAGTTTGTGTGAACATGAATGGCATGTGTTGATAAAAAGCAGATGGGTACTATGTAAAAGATGTTATACTTTATCATGGTTTCATTTCAGCCGTAAGTCTGCCTTTTCTTACAAAGTGTAAAGGTGGAAGTACCGCACAGCATACAAACGCTGCATGTGGCTATATTTATGGTGATGAAGTTAGCTGACATCTTGCTACACATGACTTCTGTGTATAAAACAGGCTTCCTTACCAACCAGACATGACATTTTGTCTTGTCAACCGCTGCTTTGAAAAAGTGCAGTACGAGTAAGAACAATCAGCATCTTTGCGTCTTTCTCTATTACTGAGAAATCTGGGCCTAGGCAAATAACTGCCATTCTTTCAATTAAGAAATTAATAAATAAACTCCTTTTCTTTCTGCTTTTTTAAATCATCACATGATCAAAAGCTAAATATCATCTCCTCAAGCAGTTGCTCCAGCAAATGCAGCCTAGAGCCTCAGCCAAAACATGCAGTAATATCTTCATGTGGTAAATAGTGGCAGTGAAGTGCCAAACTCTACCCAGTGTGGCCAGAGGCTGTTGTGCTCACTGCCAGCTTCATGAGTGCTGCCTGTACTGTCATTAGCAGTTCGCAGCAGCTGTCGCTCTTCTTTTCTTGGTGTCCTTGATCCAGTCCTGCAAAGTACTCGTAGCAGACTTAGCCTATAGAGGAGAAAATCTTTTCAAGAGGTGTCATAGAATTCAAACACTGATTCTAAGTTTTTTCAGCATGCAAATCACAAGCTCTCCTTTGTCTGATGGGTCCAGACCACAGTGGGGGTGAATAGTTGTTGGCTGTTGTATTAATGAAAACTGATGCAGTTATTTCTGGTTGAAACATTAGACCAATTGGTTGATTGGTTTGTTTGTTTCAGGAATTTATCTCCTGGATTTAATCTACATTGATTCTGCGTATCCCGCTTCAGGCAGCATTATGGAGAATGAACAAAGATCCAATCAAATGAACAATATTCTCCGAATAATAGCTGATCTGCAAGTCTCCTGTAACTATGGTTGGTAAATTTTGTTGTATCTATTAAGGCCTAGCTAATAATTCTGTAGTACAATATTGTGTGGTTTCAGCCCTGTGTAAAGGCAACACAAGAGGCTAACATTGGTAGAGTAGAATACTAGTAAGTAATGTAGCTTCCACTTCTCTGCAGTTTCAGTCTTAGCAGTAAATTAGGCAAATATGCATTTACTCTTAATTGTAAGAGCTATAACAGAAGTTGTGCAAGGTTCACTGCAACATGTAGGCTACAAATGGCATATTTTCAAGTACAGCTATTGCATTTGGGTTATATTCTGTTTCCATCAGAGGCAGTCAGAAATATCTTAATTATCTTTCCTTTGCAGTAGGTACGATGTATTTGGAGCGTAGAACGACTTAATTTCATTGTTTTATTGTTAGCATACTGATATGTTTACAAAATGAAATGCAAATACTGCAGTTTGCGCAACAGTTGTAAAATTGTGTGTTAAGCTTTTCCACTTACCTCACTTGTTGATGAAGTGAGGAACTTGAGGGGGTGTTCCTTTTTGTTAACAGCATTGTACTCTCATTTGTTTCTGTAATTCTAGCCTGTTAGTGAAGCCTTATGTCAAGAAATGTGCCGGTTTGGGGCTGTTGATGAATACTCAGAGTGCTGTTGATGACTTAGAATGACTTTTCTTAGCTTAAACATGAAATAAGTTGGAAAACATTGACAGCAGCTGCAGAATTGAATAAGTTCAAAACATTTAAATGCTACAGTTTTGGATAGGAAAAGAAGAATTTAGATTGTGAAAAAGGGAGGTGAGAAATCACTGGTGTATGCTTGAGTATTCAGTTCTCGTCCTTTGTCAGCCTGGGTGTTATAGAGTATTCAAAGGGACTAGGTGTAATAGTGTATGATTCTGAATAGCTAGATTATTTGGCCATCATGTTCTTACTATGAGTTTCATTTTATCTTTGAATACTTGGACAAAGAAACCTCATTATGTCACTAATCCTTCCTTATTACAGTTTTGGTGGCTTTCTGTATTGCTGTACATTAATTTTTAGTGCTTTTGTTGAAATGAGAATTAAAGCATGGCCTTGAAGAAATAATATTCTGGAATAATAGGTGTCTTTTAAAAGGGTTGTCTTTAGGAGAGGATAAGTTAGATACTACAAGGCGTCTTCCTGTCCTTGTTCCTGACTAGATGTCAAGGGATTTTCCTGTCATTCCGAACTTAGTGTCTTTGTTTCTTGGTATTCAGCATTCTAAGTCTCTTCATGTTTCTGCGTGATACATTGTTTAGGAATGTTTAAAATCTCAGTTTCCATTAAGATAACTATAAGAACTAGGAAAAAAAACCCCAACCAAACCCCAAACCAAAAAAACCCAATGTGAAAGAATAATTAATTTTGGGTAGCATTAATGTTCATCTTCTGTTTGAACACTCCACAGATCATCTTACAACACTGCCCCATGTGCAAAAGTATTTGAAGTCTGTTCGTTACATTGAAGAACTTCAGAAGTTTGTAGAAGATGACAATTATAAGTAAGTATTGTGTTTTTTCTTCAGATTTTGTAGAATTTAATGGAAAGATCACTTGGCTTTTAGTTTGATTTACGTGGACAGAAAGTCTCATTGGCTGAAGATAGTTCACTGTGAAAGATCATGCTTGACTATGGTTTGCCGTTTTGTGGCTGCTTGATCACAGATACTGAGCATAGTGATGTTTCTGTAGGAAAATTATTTGGAAAAAAGAATGTGTTTGATTTTTTTCATAGCAAAATTTATCTGCTTCATGGAATTGGAATTCCTGCCAGAGTACCAATGACAGAATCCGTATGTTCTTCTTTTTCTCAGCCTCCAGACGTTGTATGCGCTCACAAATAGAGGTGCATTGTGCAACAGATGCATATTGAGAATTAGCATCATGCACAGCTTTCTGAAAAGCTCAGGCAATCCATGACTTCTTTAAGAGTAGTCTGAGATTTAAAACTCAGTATTAACATTTAACAAACGGTCATTATTTACTAATTTCCCACAAAATTCTATGCTTCATTAAAATCGTGAACATACAAAAAAACTATGGTAGTGAAGAACTGTGTTTAATACAGGCTTTACAGCCCTTGGATTGGGTTCAAGAAACTAGTCATGTTGCTTAATGTGGTTTTTAGATGGAGTTTCCTGATGATGCATCAATGTTAACACTGTATATACAACAACTTTCATGAACTGTAATATCTTAAGAAAAATAGATTAAACAAGTGGTTTCTGTAAGTATATGATACCGTAACAGAATACTTTGAAAACCGACAAGTCATGAGTAATTCCAGTTTAAACTTGAAAATCATTTTAACTTTAGCTGCAGCCTTGCTGATAATACTGGAAGGTATTTGACGTATCTTAAAGATTTTGTACAACTTCTTTTGCTTTAATTATTTCTGGGGCTATTTCAGTCAAAATTAGGAGTTTTCTTTCTAGGCTTTACTATGGCAAGGAAAATCTGGACTGAACTCACAAGAGATACTAAAAAGAGGGAAATACTTGATTCTTAGCATAGTGGAATTGCTGCAGTTCATGTACGTTGGAGAAGTTTGACCTTTTTCTGCCATCTTTGTTTCATCAGAATAAAGCTTTAAATTAAAGTCTGTTCATCAAGACTGCACACAGCCACCCTGAAGGAGAACTCCCATTCCTCTTCCATCTTTGTATTTGTGAAGAAGTTTTTGAATTTTGTTTTGAATATTTGATTTCACATTTTCCTCTCAGTTTTCCCTAACGGATCTTCAGTTTCATAGCTTTTTCTGGTCCCATGCCAGAAGAAACTGTAAGCCTTAAAGAGGCAAAGACTCTAAGTTCTTGTAGTGGAAAAAAATCTCCTCTTTCTTTCTCTTGCCAGTGACCACTCTTTTTGAGCCAGGGACAGCATTAGTGTACTCTGAAGAGATGTATGCTTGACCTTTGGCAGGGAGAACAGAACTATCTCAGTACCAGGCTGTCAGGGGGAGAAGCTTAGATAGTTGCCCTAAAATGTATTGGCAGGATCCCAACACACGTTTTGCCAAATGAGAACCTCAATTGCACTGAAAAGGGAAATTTGGCAGCCACTTTATATAAACAAAGCTCTTCTCCACAATTTTTGTGCCAGTCCAATTGCTTACTTTAGGTTCGTGCTTGTCAGCAAGTAGGAACACTCCAGAAAACCCCTGACAATGATGTCAGAACCTAAAAATAATAGGTCTTTTTTGCTCAGCCCATACTCTGTTCTCTGCAGAAGTTGACCAGTTATAACTTTTGCTAGTTACAAGACTTAAGGGTTCAAAACCAGGACCTAAAGCATCAAGATTCCTTCCAGCTGTACGCAAAATGTGTCACTGGTCTTTGTTATCTCACTGGTACCAGATGCAGAGGTAGCCTTCAGAGGTACTAGATGCAGCTGCTGCAGGATTTTGTTCCTCCTTCAGGGGTGTAAGACAATTCTTGTCCCCAGGTATGGAGTTTTTCCCTTAGCTAAACAGCGAGGTGTTAGCCTGAGATTTCTAATGTTCCAGCGGCCATATGGATCATAGATTCATAGAATGGTTTGAGTTGGAAAGGATCTTAAGATCATCAAGTTCCAACCTCCCTGTCATGGGCAGGGATGCCTCACACTAGAGGTATTGATCAGTAGCTATAGTTGTGACTTGACTGCTCTTCCACAGGGCATTCCTGGGGACAGTGGAGCTTCCAGAAACTGTCAGACCTACTGTTTAAGTGCTACTTAGGCAGTTCCAAATGTTTCAGATGCATCAGACCCATTTTGCTTCATACACAAATGCTGGTCAGAAATGCTCTGAGGGACACCTTTGAGGCTTGCTGTGCTTTACTGCAACTTAAATCTTGTCTCAAGAAAGCCGAGTAAGTTTTGTTCAGCCTCCTCATGGAGCAGCTGAGTTTCTTCTTCATGTAAGGCTATTCCCTGTCTTCTTTTACTTGCCTAATATTAGGAGAATTATGTAAAAGTACTTCTACACTCCTAGAAGTAGTTCCATCCTGTGCTGGAGAGAATCCTCCCATGAAATAGATCTGTGTTCAAGACTGGCTACGTATTTAATTTGCTGCGTATGTGGAAAGGTGAGAGCAGAGCATGCGTGTACATGCACAGAACCCGTGCTGCTCAGTGGAAAACGCAGTGTCAGAGGAATTGCAAAAATGAATTTGGGTGGTGGCAAACAAGCCAAGGCCGGTTGAGGCTGTACTGACTATCAGTATCTCTTTGACATAAAAATGTTTTCTATTGTTTCCAGCCTTCTGGGTGAGAGAGGGAACAGGAGGAAGGTGGTTGAGGAGTGACATCTCCTTGTCAGAATATATTCCCTTTTCTCACAGTTTATTGTCGTATTTTGTTAAATGTGTCACCATTTCTGGAGGAGTGCATTACAAACCACATCACTGTAAAAGGGAGAAGCTAATTGCTTACATGGACTGAATTGCAGCTGTATCTTTTTGCAGTGGGCTTATTAGACAAATGTTTCCACAGTGACTAAATAAATTGTGGCTGTTGCCACAGCGGACTAGTAAACTTGAGTAATGTCTTTGATAACAACATAAGGAAAGAACATCAGAGATGAGTTCCTCAAAGTTGGCAGAAACTGAAACATGCAGTTATCACATGTGGGGAGGGATAAGTAACAGCTCCCGTGTACAGACAGAAACAGAAGAAAGAAATAAGCATTTGTGGAACAGTGACAGGTTCGCAGGGGAAGGGTTGTCTGCTTCTGTTTGGAAAACTGCTACATGAAACAAGTTGAAATGAGTGTTCTGTTTTGCATATGGACTTTGGTTTTGAAATGCTGTCTCAGGTTGTTATCTGTTGTCATCCATCCCATCCCACTCCTGTGCATGTCTTTAGTGCAAAAGCCTGTCACTGGTGTCTGTATCCAGCAGAGTACTGCAGTCGGTAGCTTGAAACCTTCACAATTCTGTGTGTGTAATACTGTGCAATGACAGCAATTATTTTGTTTAGGTTTAAGCCTATTCCATTTAAGTTTACTTTACACTGTGGCTCTCCACAGTTTTTTTTGTCAAACTGGCACAGAACAAAGAGCATATAAATGTCAAGTTAAGAGTGCACAAACTTGAGAGGTGGCAGAAGACATATGCACTGGAAGATCAAGATGTGTTGGAGTGCCGAGAAGGCAACAATGAGTGCATCATAAAAAACACAGTGAAGCAGGGTAGCTTATAATATTATAACTTTCTTCTAATTATCTTCTTTTCCAGATTGTCATTAAGAATTGAGCCAGGTAACAGCTCTCCTCGACTTGTTTCCTCCAAAGAAGATCTTGCAGGTATGGAACTTTGTTTGAAAATTTGATTTTTCTTTACAGAAATCCTCCACTGAAGTATATGGATAAAGCCATTTTATGTCAGAGGGATTTTGGAGGAGTGAATCAGTTACAAGTCATTTAATATGCAGAGTTTGTAGAGGAGGGATATATTGTTATTTGCCTTTCTGGAGAATGGGCTTGCCTGGATGGCAAAGAGGAGTGGTTTTAAGATGATTTAGCTTTCACATTTTTAATAAGTAGCATAAAAATCTGTTGGACTTTCCTCTGCTGAGATTAGAAACCTAGGGAAAAGGAATAAGGAGAAATGAATCAAGTTCTAAGGAAAAAGGAGTAAAATCTATAGAAATAAGAATTTGGAAGAAAACGTTTCTTCAGGAAGGCACTTTTCCCTCCCCCTTCAATGCTCAATGTTATTAATTGCTGTGTGAAATGCAAGGAAGTCGTTCACAGGAGGAAATGTTTTTTAACTAGGTAAGTTCAAAAGGAGTTCTTAATTAACACTTTGTACAGGCACATGTATTGGGTCCAGCTGGGATGGAGTTAAGTTGTATTTGTGGCTAGAAAGGTGTTGATACAAGCCACCAGTGTTTTGGCTACTGCTGAGCAGTGCTTGCAGCATCAAGGCTGTCTTTCCAAAACCAGCCCCCCACAAAAGGCCAGAAGGCTGGGGACGGGCAAGAGGTTAAGAGGGGACAATCAGGATGGCTGACTAAGGCTGGTCAAAGAGATGTTCCATACTATACGATGTGCACAGCAATAAAAGCTAAAAGAATAAAGGTTTGCAGGGGGGGATTCAGTGTTAAGGCATTTGTCTTCCGCATGAACCACTGTGAGTGCTGAGGTCCTTCATTCCAGCCAGTGGCTGGACATCAGCTGCTGATGGGAAGAAGAGGATGAATTCTTTTTGTTTTCTTTTGTTTCCATGTGCAGCTTTTGCTTTTTTTTTGTTAAACTGCCTTATCTCAATCCATGAGGGGTTTTTTAGTCTTATCTTCTCCCCCCAATCATGCAGAGGAGGGGGAGTGATGGAACAGCTTGGTGGGTATGTGGAAGCCAGTAAGATCAACCCACCACATCATGTAATATTTGATTTTGCTCTGGGGAGGATTTGCTTTTTCATACTTGAAACTTAAAATTATGTCATTGCCTCTCATATGATTGTATTTTCCATACGTAAAGCAGACATACGAGTGGGCTTTTCTGTTTTCTGGCTTTTGCTTCATATTGCTCATGTTTAAATGCTTTATACTAGGGTTTTGGTGTTAACATTTCATTAGGATGATGGTGGAAGTTCTAATATTGGTTGTAGCAGCATAGTATGTGATAATCACCAGTACTCTGTAGTTCTTAATCTAGGGCTTAGACGTTATTAGAGCTGTAATGGAAGGCAACTAGAAACACAGTTCCAAAGTTGGAAACAGGAACTGTGAAACTCTTCTGGCTTTATACTGCAGTAGGCCCAGCTGGAGTACACAAATATTGATCAGCCTAGTGTTCTATGGTACTTACTCAATTGACTATGAACTTTCCCCCCTGAACCCACAGTGCCCCTGTATGCTCTGTAAGGCTGCTTTATTCAGAGTGAGAATTAATATGATGACTAGAACTCAAGTCTTGAGTCATCCCTATTACTCCCTCCATCTATTAGTATTTCCTTTGAAAGCTTGACACGCTTCTGGACTGAGGTACTCCTTGCTCAGCTGGGGAGTTCTCACGTACTGCTAGTTGGGCAGTGAATGCCACCAGCGTTTTGTAATAGAGTGACCTGTACCTATGTGGTTGCAAAAATGCAACTAAAGGGAATACAGTGTACTTCACTGAAAAAAACAATTACTTCCTGGGGAAGTTCAGTTTAAGTCAGTTAGCATGGATTCAGATTGAAGCTTAACTAAGCATGAAGGCAATAATTTATTGTTTATTTCACAGCATTAATAAAAAAAGAAATACAGACATATGTTAGTCTTAAATAATTCTGAGCTAAAATGCCCAGCTATCAGTAATGAGATACTTGACTGTGCAGAATTAAAGCCAGCACATTTGAAAGTGGGTGAGTCAACTTTATTTGGATTCAGGTTAGAGTCTGAGATTATTTCCACTTTAGCCATTGTGTACCAGGAGGTAAATCCTTTGCAGTCAGCAAACTATAATGGTAAGAGATGATCTCAAAATAATTTAGGCAGTAATTTAATGTTCCATTCAAAAGTTTTAGGCATATGAGTCTCAATATAATGATCTTAGGGTAAAATAAAGGTTCTTGGCTCAGAAGCGCAGTCACCAGTTCTCCAAACAGTCAAAAAGTTAATAGGCTGCTAATGGCAGTGTAGTGTCTAGTTGAGTTCAGCATGTGATGTACTACCTTCTATAGGTAGTCATGTGTTTCCAAATAAGGGGAAAAAGCTTGATATCACTGGTAATAATTCCAAAAGCCATAATGGACTTAAGTGCAGGGAACAGTGTCTTTTTCATGTCCTAAAGTATAACTACTTACGTTGATGATGGAAATGATATTTTCTTCCCAGCTTTGTGACTTTATTTTCTATCCAGCTTCAGTTTTCTCGCTTTCAAAAGATGAACAGTTTACTTTATCCAGGGACATCATAAGTTGCTTTTTTTCCCCTTAAAGTATCTTTATGAGTGTGAGGCTCAATAAGAACAGTTAAATCCTTCAATATTTCTGTTTGCAAAGTACTGGAGAAAACCATGTGTCCATTTTCCACTTTGGTTGCCAACTGGTTTTCCAGTAAACTCAAACAGGAGGCAGACATCGGATTAAAATGAATGTCTCACAACAAGCTATGTTTTGTATATTAGTGGCTAAGATGGTCTCCTTTAATTACCAATTGCATATATAATTGTGAATAGTGCTTTCAAAGGGAGATTTCATACCTTCCATAACGCTGCAGAGATTCTTGTCTCTTGCAAGCAGTCTTTAAAATGGAGCTTAAAGCAGTTTAATTGAATGCTTTCAGGAACTGTGTGATTCACACAACTTCCTTGGCAGCAGCTTAAGTCTGTTCATTCTGCCTTGCGATGGTTTGAGAGAGAGAGGGAGAATGTAGCTGGAGAGCTTATAGTATGCTAACTGTTCACAGTTTCCAGTTGAATTAGCTGTAAAAGACATCTGTGTTCCTACAGTGTTGGCTAGAAGGTGCCCAGCATTTATGGTACAGCTATTAAGCAGATTGTTTTGGAAGGTATAACTCAATACGTTTTCCCAGAACAAAAGAAAAGATTTAATGTTCTATATGGTAAATAAGTTAACCTTCTACGCAACTAAATTCCTTAGAATTTGCACACCAGGTCTAGCTCAGTACAGAAAAAATTACGCATGTTCTTTACCATCTTAATATTGTTTAGCAAAGTTCAAGGCTTAGTGCTGATCAGCCTATAGAAAACAGTTACTTGTTCTTTGAAATAGACCATGTTTATCTTGCCTTGGAAAACAATGTAAAAAGATTCAATAATGTTAAAATCGTTACCATATCCAGAAAATTACATCTAATACTAAGTGCCACAAAGACTGGTCTTTCTGATTCTGTGATTTTTAGTGACCCCCTTCATTACAGTTAGCATTTAGCAGTCATTTTTAGCAGCCAGGCCTCAGCTGCGGGCAGCCCTTACTTTGGGGGGGTTGTTCTGCAATAGTCATGGAAGGGCCTTCACCCCCTCTTGGTTTTTGCCTTTTTTTCCCCCAAGTAGGTCCTGATGTAGTTCTTGAGAGGAGAATAATGAGCCCAGAGGTTTTATGTTACCCCCTTACCAGGAGTCTGGAGTAATTAATCTGAAACAGGTGTATTCTCTGTTTTGTTACTGAGGTAAAATCCAGCCCATTGTGCTGAGTCCATTCAGCTTTGAGAGCTGCTGAAGAACTTTCAACATATATTTTCATTACTTAGAAGCAGTCGATACATCAGATGTAAAGTATGTGATATGTAGGAGTTTCAAATGGAGAACATGTGGAAGCAGAAGGAAGGTGTTTGCACATCTGTAACCCTTGAAAGCAGGTACCAGTGACATCTGTGCAGCAGTCCCAGCATTTTAGAATTAACAAAAAAAGAGCCGTACACCATCATTTTCCATGTAAACACCAAGTCTGACATTTAGTTTTGCCATTTGTTTTAGTGGTTGCTTTGGCAACTAATAAATAGTTTGTGCTAAGTGCTTTAGCAGCCAATCAGTCTGTGGAAATGAGGATTGTCTAATCCTCCTGTAAGTGCTTGCTTATTGCTTCATGTGTACAGTGTCTGCTTTTTGTACACCGCACTTAAGGTAGAAATGGAAGAACATGAGTTTTCTTCACTAAAGTTTACAGCCCATCCAGAAAACTTTGCTCTTTAGTTTCAAACTTGCACTCTTTCCCAATTTCTCCCTCTGTGATACTTTCCCTACAAATTTTTACAACTCCATTGAGTATTTTTGAAAGAAATTAATACCAGACAAACGTGTGGGATTCACATGTTGTTATCAACCACTAAATCCAGCCAGAATTAGTGTGCTGTGGGGTTTTTTTTTCATTAACAGGCCAAAGCCTCTCAAGAACTGTAGAACATTTTGTCAGAGTAAATACATAGTTTTCAGGAAGAAAATGATCATGCTCAGTTTTTCACTCTATCACTCTCTGTTACTTTCTGTGACTTCCTTACCAAAGTCTCTCTAATGTCCTAATTTACTGATGCTTATTTTAACTATGAGACTGTTAACTCCCTCAGAACCTTAAAAACATATAAAACCGCCTGAGGACAAGAGAAAGCCTCTCTGTGGTTTGTTGGGGTTTTTTTGGGGGGTGGGGAGAATTGTCCCTTTCTTCAGAGCAGTCACCTGAAATAAATTTTGCAAAAATCTGTTTTTTTGATGATTGGGTAATGTACTTTGTTGAAGCCAAACTTGAGCATTTTCCTTGTAGCTATGCTCTCCCAGTGGGTATGTCTTCACTGCCAATGTGGATGTCATCCAGGCTCATGCACTACCCTGCAGATCCAGCTGCAAGAAATACAATTTTAGCTGAAGTGTAAGTCAGGGTTTTGCAGTATCAGTAACACAAATGCTGGCAATTAGAGATTCCATGCATCCATAAAAGAGAAGAAAAAATGTTCATATGCTCATGTAATTGATAGTACTCTTTCTTGTAATGTGTCATGTCTGTCAATAACAATGGCTGACACATGTCACTGTTCATTCCCTCACTGCAAACCAGGCTTTTGGAATTAACCTTTAAATTAGTAGATTTCATTAATCCAAATTTGAGCATAAAGCAAAGACTACATCAAGGAGGATCACACTGTGGCCTCAGCCAAACTGTTCTTGTTACAGATTTGAGGATATATTCAGAGACAGTAAGGTCTATAAAGGAATATCTTCTAAAAAATTGCCTAATAAGTGTATTCTGGAGTCTTGTGAACATAAAATAGGTTCTAAAAATTAGAACCTGGCAGTAAAGTGAAGCAAGAGAATACCATGTACTGCAGGTCTCACTCAATCTCTCATTTTTTATTCACTTGTTTAAGAGCTTTGGGATGGGAGGTCACTTGCACAAGAAGTGTCAATTACGTTTGAGGAAGGAAGGAAATGTCCATGCTATGACTTTTTTTGATTATTTAAGAGAGAAGTTTGTTATTAGACTTCTTTAAGCTGCTTGTTTAAAAAAGCAAACCAGCACATTTCACCTGATAATCCACTAAAGGCATTAATAAAGGAATGACCATTGAGAGGTAGACGGGAGCTGAGGAAAAAGCACAAGCTGTAGCTGGTTAAGTGGAAGATAGAAATTAAATGGAGAATGATTTGAAGAAAAATGTAAACAGCAGGATGTTCTGTACGCACAAGTAGAAGGCACTTGGAAAAATTGTGGTTCATCTGCCCTGTCAGTGAAAGAAAAACACTTAGGGCAGGAGAGGACAGTGCAGCAAAGCCAGACAGATTCTGAAATCTACTGAATGTTGATTTGATGTACTTCTCTTCGATGAAGAATTGAAAAGAGACTGTGGAAGGTTAAAAATATGAAGCCTGAAATGAAACAGTGAATTAATCTTTTTCTTCTTATGGTATTTCTAGAATTAGAAATTCTTGATTGCCAAAGTAGACAGACTAGTATTCTATACCAGGGAATGTCCTTTGGGTCCTTTGCAATAATGCACTGTAAAATAAGGTTTCCAGATTGCTTTTTATAAATGTATCTGTACCTTTTGCTGTTGCATAGCGTAGAGGTGGAGATTAGAATAGGGCCCTTAATTACAGCAACAGGGGTCATGTGGCAGAAACACAAAACCCTATTTATGTTCCCCTTCCTCCCCGGGGCAGTGTATGAGAAATAATTCGGTTCTTTTGAAACAAACAAAAAAAATAATAGTAAAAAAAAGAGTACTTTCACTGAGTAACCAAAGTCCTGTTCCTGACCTCTGTAGCAAGAGGCTTTTGCATACTGCTTCCACAGAGAGCGGGCAGGCTCCAATTTTGCTGAGCAAAACACACCTTTCCTTTCTTTTCTTGAGGAGAGTAGGGGGTTGACTTCTGGAGGACTTGGGGGAGCTTGGGGACGTGCAGCCAAAGACTGATTGTTGTTCTTAGTTTGCCCTTTTCTGAGAAGCATCCAGAACAAGTATGTGCTTGCATTTTGTATGCATTCATAGGCTTTAGTTGAATTGTAAAGCAGTACTCTGAACATTAAACTATGCCTTTACAATAGCCATCATTCCAGATTTATTTGTTTTGCATCATTCTTGATTCTGTGCACAAAATTCTTGGTAAGTTCTTTATTGTGTGTTTTGTAAGTAGGTCTTTCTGTTTGAAAGTTTTAATTATCACCCACTGACTTTGGTTACAATGGCAACAGAACAGTAAAACTTTACAGCGAAGATTTAACTAGAGAGTCTGTGGCTTGGAATGCCTTTATTAAGTTTTAGAAACAGAGCTGGTAAGTATCAGTTTTACTTCTTAGCTGCTCACCAAAAAATAGTAAAAACTTGAGACTGTTTTACCTTCCTGAAAAATCAGTCTGTTTTTCAGCATATAATATGCATCTCATGTTCAGTTTTTTCTTTGGGTTCCTTGTATTGGTTTATTGATAGGGTTTAGTGGGGAAAAATTGTGAACTGTAACTCCTTCACCCTGTTGCTTTTTATAAAAGCTCTGGAGACTGTAAGTGTTCACATGTTCTACTGGAGGATTGCAAAAGTAACATTCATTTATAACATTTGAAGGATTATTCATGGAAAAATTATGCAAAGGAAAAAACAGTGAGATCCTTTGGGATATGTGTAAACTTTTCCAAATGTTCCTGCCACAGATCTCTGAACAGCACTCAGCTCGCTCTGATGAAGTTGTCTCACGTTCCCTAACGCAAACAAATCTTTAATAATGTTTTAATATTTTTATACATTATTTTTGTGCATGTCAGCATAGTCTTGAAAATGATGCTGAGAAATAATGAAAACCAAACTAACCCTTGTTCATGCCAGCTGACTGGAAAATCCTGCTAAGAGTGCTTTGTCTCCATGAAAGGCAAAATAACAGAATAGCAATCATGGTAACAGTATGCACTAGGAGTGGAGCCAGGAGAGTAAAGAGGAGAGTTAGCAGTAGCAGATGACTTCACTTATTGGAAAAAAAGGGTCAAAATAACTCAATCTCAAATGAATTTAAATATTGGAATTTTGTTATCAGCGGTATCAAGCATAGCTTCCCCAGCTAATTGCTCAGCAGTCTGGTATGTCCACAAGTATCTCACCACTTACCCCCTTTGGCATCCTTCTTGGCACAGGCTCTCTTATCTCTTACCCCTTTACAGAAATGAGGTCATCTCCCCTGAGCCCCATAACTCATGCTGACACCCTCTGCACCCCAGGCTTCTTGCTGAGCTGTGTGTACCCTGCAGCACAGGTCCTTTCTAATGAGAACTCTGAACTTCACAGTGCTTCATGGATATCTGACAGCAGTGCAGATGCAAAGACTTTGTAAAGGTTCTAAACTCAGATTCCTTTTCCCTTAGTACAGGCTTAGCAGAGCCAAACTAGCACAGGGTTAATAGAGCCAAACTGTGTATATTCCATTCTCTTGCCTTGGAGATGTGGAAGATACTGAACTACATACAAAATGGCCACTTCAGACAGTAATACCAGCATCGCTGATATTTCTGTCTTTATCTTATCCCACAAAGCATTCTGTTTCCTGCTGTTGTTATCTTCATCAAAGACACATGACTAGGAATTAGAGTAAGTCCATTACCTTCTTTCACAGGACTGATGCAAGCAATTGTAATCACAATGTATCACAAGGAAGCCAGGCTGGAACTGTTGGCTTAAGTTGTAAGGCTGCAATACCTGTTTCCACAAATTCTGTCAGCCTTGGCACATGTCAGCTTAGCCAGGTAGAATTTTAACCTGAACTGAAGCCTGAATCTGTAATCTTACTTTCCGAGATACGCAGATACACTTTTTTTGGTTGACATCAAATTAGTCAAACAGCCCTACTGCTTTCAGCTCTGTGACTCTCCACAGTGACAAACCTTTAAACTGCTATGTATAAGAAAATTTAACAGTTATTTTTACATGTGGCATGTCTATGTGGAAAAGCTCTGCGCCATACTGGTGCTCATTTAGGGCTGTGCCTTGAGATTGCTACTCTTTCACAGGCTGTACTTTCAACAGTTTGTTAAACATAATGTTTCAGTAGCTCTCTGTGAACTATGTCATCCACTTAGAAGAACTTAATATAAATCAGGATTTAATCCTGGCACCAGAGAGACAGAATGACACAACAGGAAGCAATAGAAAACTGAAGTCCTGCAGCCAAATTAAGGGACAAGCAGTGATTTAATGTGTTGCAAAGGTGTGTGATGGTTACTTTAAAGTGGCCACATTAAAGCTGAAGTTTATGCTGAGTTTTAGGCTAAACTCTTGCTGATACATGCTCATAATTTTCAGGAAAACTCTGTTTCAGCTGCCACTATCTTCATCCTGGGTCTCAGTTCCAATATATTTTAAGCTTCTTAGCAGGTAGTAAACACCTCAGTAGTCCTAAGTATTTTACTGTTCACAAGTTGAAAAATATCTGATGGAAAGGCACTACTTCTTATATTCTAACTTGTGCTTTGCTTCCACAGCAGAAGGGGAAGATGAACCCTATTTTCTCTTGAGAGAAAGCTTCCAGTATTGTCTTGCAGCCCAAATCCAACAAAATTTTAGGGTTTGATAATGAAGCAGAGGACTGTACTCAGCCCTCTTCCAAACTGCCAGGCTTATGGTTCTGGTTGAGTCTCTGGACCAAGTAATGATTTTAAACTGCATTTGGCCTTTAAGCATAAGACCTTCTCCGCAGCCACATGTGCCAGTGACTCATGCTACTGCTGTCATGTTTCACAAATTCTCAACTGCGTGATGGCAGCAAAGACAGGCAGGCACAAACACTGTCCTGTATAAGATGGGATATAGGAATAAGGTAGAAAACAGGATTACGAACTGTTGTTCTCCCACTAAATTGATGAACTTATGTATGATATTATTGAAGGTTCCTCTAATGAACCCATTTTCCCTCTGTTGCTAGAGGCATTTTACTCTTTCTGCTTGTCTTGAGGCTCCTTTCATTGTTAATTAAACAGCACAATGAATGATTTGCTCAAATCTGCAGAACACTGTGTGGCTGAGATTTTTCCCCTTCCTGCTAGGGAAAAACCTTTGCAATTCTTCATAGTAATGACCCAGTTCATAGTGAAATTCCTGAGCCTAGGCTGTGGGGAAATAAAAATAGAAGTAATGCAAAATTAAGTCCAGTGTTTCATGCAACTTGGTCTAAGTTTGTATTAGTTTTTTGCTTCTTATTAGGGCAAACTCATTACTGGTTCTTCCATTTCTTTTTGTGTCGCATGAATCCTCAGTTCAAGGCAGAAGAAATAGATTAATAACTTCTGTGCTTGGGGAGAGATGGCATGGCCTATACAACAGATAGAATTAGAGAGTATCTCCAGTTGGAAGGAACTCATAAGGATCATTTAATCCAACTCCCTGCTTCTTGCAGGACTACCTGAAACTAAATTCTGTTAGTAAGAGTGTTGTCCAGATCCTCCCTATACTCTGACATGCTCTGTGCCATGACCACTTCCCTGAGGAGCCTGTTCCAGTGACCAACCACCATCTCAGAACCAGGTGGCCTGATTGGAGGCCAGACATTTTGTAAGGATTTTGATGATAGTTGTATGTGGTTTTCCAGATCACAAAGTTTCTGTCTGTGTTGACCTCTTAATGGGTGGTTTTAGGTTAGAGGCCAGAAGCTGACTAAGCTGAGGTCACTGGAGCCCTCCAAGACGCAGTTCCTGTAGCACAGGGGGAAATCTGTTTTGCTGCTACCTGAGCTCTACCAAGTCTGGAGGCAGATATGGGGCAAATAGCCAGTTTGTGACCGTTACTCCCACTTCTTTCACAAGCACCAGTGCCACAACTAACTGTTTAAAAGTGAAGTCTCAGCTGTTTATTGTGAAGCCAAGAATAGCCTTGCATTCACTGAGGATGATAGGCCATGTTGTTCTTCACTGTACTGCAGTGTTCATTGCCAGCCTTTTGCGAACAGCGTCAAGGAACTGGAACATGGAACAGCTTGTCCGTGTTTTCCGTGAGGCCTCATAAAGTCTGTAAAATGAGAGGAAGAATAATTGCAGTGAGACATCTCTAGAGCTCAGAGATGATTGAGAAGTAATGCATCTGTCTGGCCATTAGATACATGAAAAGCCCCTGCTTTCTCTTACATGCTCAAGCTGTGAGTCAGTATGAGCAGATTGTTTACAGTTTATTCACAACATGGAGTTGTGAACAAAATTCAAAACATATGTGGGCATTCCTGCTCACACCCGAAGTACAAACTGACTTTATGGCTCTGCATATTACGTTTTGGCACATCCAGCTGTTGTAAGGGTGCCAAGACTTTTAGTAGGAGTTCATTGTTCAAAGTATGTGCAAAGCTGTTTTAAAAATTACTTCCAGAGAGTTCAAGATTATAGCGATGAATTCATACAAGAAATGGATGGCGTAACTCTAATGCGCAACAAACAGTTCAGAAATGATGCCTTCTGGTTATCTGTAACAATTCAGTTTAATCAGTAGCTGAACACACCAGCCCATGAGATTTCGGGGGTTTGCATCTGTTCAATGTTAAATGCTGTCTTCTAGGTCCATCTGATGTGTCGGTAATCATGAAATTCGGCAGGAGACCCACGTGTCCTGATGCTTCAGTGTCAGCAAGTCTACCTACGCCTCCTGTACCAAGGCACAGGAAGAGCCACAGCCTGGGAAACAAGTGGGTACTCTGGGCTGGCTCATGCTTAGGCCACTGCGTGCATCACAAGGGTTTAAGCTAGCAGCAGTGTTTGAGAACACTCTGGTATTTGTCTCTCCATTTCTTGTACTTCAAGAGTGCTTCAGGCTTTACTGTGTATTCTCTAGGTTTTCTCTTGACACTTTGTTATTTTTACTGACTATTCTCTGCTAGTGCCAGGCTTCAGGGCTACTTGAAAGCTGTGTATCCACTTTGTCTGTGGATTCCTGTTGTGCATAGCTGCTTGGTTTTTCTCTTTTGTTCAGACATCTGGCTAATACATCTAGGGAATCCTACTAGCTCCTCTGCACACGTATTCAGGAAAGTTGTGAACTTTTGTACTGGTTTACCTGGGTAATCTGGATTAGAAACATTTTTCTCTACCATATGCCCAGCTCAGCAAGAGTACTGCCTCCCCAGTTAAGGTTTCTGCATCTACCAGATTTCATAGTTAATGAGTTAGGGAAAAAGAAGTTCCTGTGACTTGTCCAGGGTCACAGAGTGTGTTAGCTCAGCTTAGTATGAAAGACCACTAAGCAGTGGCTTATCTGGGGTCTACTTTTTCCTGGTGTTCTACCTTTGCCTCCACCCAGGATGTTCAGGTTTTGTATGAAGAGGAGTCAAAAAAACATTAAAACTTCCCCATCTGCAGAGATTTCATAATTGTTACTTACAAAGGCCACTACGATCTGAAACTTGTTCTGGTAGTCAAGAAGCAGATGTACAGCAGAGAAGTGTGAGCGGTACGTTTAATTGCCTGCTACATAGCCTGTCGAAAAAGCACAGTCTGAGTGGAAATATCAGGATCCAAGAGCTGCTGTTAGATGACATAAGAGGGGTTTGAATTTTTGTCTTTCCAATTTTCCAGCATGATGTGTCAGTTCAGTGTAGTGGAGAGCAAAAGCGCCACCTTCCCGACAGAGAAGCCACGGCACCTCCTGGATGACAGCGTCCTGGAATCACACAGCCCAGCCCGTGGCCACGCACCCAACTCGCATTTCACCAACGGCCTGTCCATAGGTAGAGTCGGGGGGGGCTGACATTCCTGCTTTTCTGGCCCAGAGATCTGGAAACTCAGAGAGATACCCAGAAGTAGGAAATTAGGAGTATCATTAGCTCCTGCGCAAAGACTGATGTGTTTCATGAAAGAAAGTAGATCAGAATGCCTCTTCAAGGAGACATGAAGGAAGATTTTCTTTGTGTGTGCTCTGTATCTGACACAGTGTTTGTCAGCTTTCAGAAGGGGGGAAAAAAAAGGGCTGCTGAAAAGTGGATTTAGATTTTGAGTGCTCCCTTTTTACAAAGAAAAATTTAATTTTAACAGGAGGTTTTAGAATATTGGAGAACAGTTCAGCTGTGCTGAGACTCCTCCTAAAGGAACTTGTGAAAGAGGATGATGACAATTATGATATTATGGTTAGTAAAGTAATCATAATAAAAATCAAAGTGATCAAGAATCTAAGTTCTAAAGAGAAAGGCACCTTTTAAGTGGCTTGGGCTCTTTCTAGAATAGGAAATAGACTCTGAAGGTTAATAGGTAACTCGATGAAGAAGAGTTTGGCACAGATGATCTTGAAACTTCTGAAAACATATGCACAGCTCACTGTTACACTGAGCATTAGAAGATCAGTCCTGGGCAAATAAAACTGCGAGCTGAATAGCTGTGCCATGGAAGGAGGGACAAATTGGTCGTGTTCTTGGAGGAGAAATAGGAACTGTTGTTGTGAGTACAATCATGCTGATTTGTTATGGCTTCTAGTAGCAGCATACAGCTGGCAACTCATCTGTTACAGGTGTGCTTGCTTGTTGAACAATGATATCATGTCTAATAACTTAAATTACCTTAACAGATGGGGTAGAAATATTGTCTTATAAAGTAATAAAGTAAGTGGATTTTGTGTTCCTGAAGTGCTCAGCTGTTGAAGGAAAAGCAGCATAATGAAGATTAAAGTAACATGTAGATGTCTGATGTTTAAACATAGCAGTAACAATTACTTTGTTAATCAGTGAGATATTATATTCTCATTATAGATGGGAAGGCTCATGTAAGCCTCTTCCAATTTTAGATTTTACCACGAACTCCAAAGACTTCAACTTTGAAATGTGATTTGAGTAAGCAGTTTCCATGGTACTAGATACAATTATTCTGGTGATACATGTACACTGGCTTTGTATTTTCCATTGAGTGATTTTCTTACTCCTTCTCTGTACTACTCTTTTTCTAGACAGCAGTGAAAGCTCAGAATTCAGTGAGGAGCTGCCGTCAGGGCTTGAAAGGTGAGTCAGTCTTCGTGTACACTCTACAAACTTGGCTAAGAAATTCATAAATGATACCTAACATAGGTAAGCCCTAAATCAAGAGTTGCTATTCCTAAATCATTGATTAGTTAGGGAGAAAAAAAAAAAAAAAAACACAACCAATTTTTTTGATTTAAAGCGCTGTAAACTTCCTGTGTTTTCCTTCCCATGGACCTGAAAAGATTGGGAACTCTCTTTGTCACATTTACCAAACCCCTGAACTGTTGAAGTCTCAGACTAGAATTTTCCTCATCAGATATTTGCATTCACAAACAGGGGTCGTTTATATGCCACGCTGGGGCCTAACTGGAGGGTACCGATGCGGAATTCTCCTAGGAGTCGAAGCTGTGTCTACAGGTACAGTTCAGGGTCTACCTTGCTTAGTGTAAACTTCCACTTGGGTCTCTACGCTTTTCTAGCGTAATGTATTTTGTGTCCAAAAGTATCCTTTTATGACCATATCAACTCATGGGAGTCCTCATCTCCTGCTTTAAAAACTCCTGCTAATGCTGAAGCAAGGGAATGCCCCATTCAGATGAAATTGTTTAGCTGTTGATTTAACCAGTTATATTTGGCTTCTGTATTGCAGAATACTCAAGTTTACTTTGGGGTTTGTGACATTACAGGAGTAGGTTTGTCATAAAGGCCATCTTTACCTCCTGTGACAAATAATGATGTTAGAAGCATACCTTCTTGATCCTTTCTTACAGTTTATTTCCTGCTTTGCAGGACAGCTACCCATAACATCTGTTTGTGTCAGAGAACTATCATATGATGTGTTGATTTTGTACAGTAAAGAGGTGTTTCCTTGGACCCCAAGTAAGGGAGTGCATATGCAATGCCATATGTAGCAGGCACTCCCAGTGTTGCCTGTCACTGAAACATGGACTTTTCAGAAAGAGATAATCCATTTACAGTCCAAGGAGAGGTGACATGGAAAAGTCTACATAGTTAGAGGGACAGGAATCATTCATTATGTCAATACCTGACCTGGACTTCATAAATCCTGTGGTACTGGGAAGTGAAGAAGTATAAATGAACAGTAAAGAAAATAGGCCCCTTAAACAGTATTGTGGAAATAGTGAGATTTAGTCAGTTTTTATTTTGTATAAATTAGTTGGCTTCAGCTGTTGTAGAATTGTTGATTAATGTGTAAATGTAAGTACAGTCATTTTACTTGGGCTGGTAACATCTGATAGCAGCGCAAGTTAGAAGTTAATAATAAAAATGCATACATTATGAGTAAGTAAAGGAATTCGTTTTAGAGCAGTATTTCTTCTACTACACCTGCTTCTAGAAAATACTCTTACCATGTCCATGGTAGATTTGTTTTATAACGGTATACAAGCTAGAAATACAAAATGTAGGAGGACAGAAATGTGAAAAGCCTATTAAATCCACAAAGAAGAATTATTCCCTAAAATACATTTCTGATGTTTATCCACCATCAGGTAATTCACATGCTTGCATTCATTCTTCCTTTTCTGTAATCTGCTGCTGCTTTCATCAAAAGACTAGAATTGGCAGGATACATATCAGCACAGACAAGGCAATTCCATTTAATCCAAGAAGATGCACTTCCCAGTGGTGTTGCTGTGTGTATCTTTTTCACCAGCGTGAGTTTATATGAGATGATCCTACTTATTCACAGCCAGAATAGTGTTCCTTTCACAACTGAATGGTAGACTGTACACGTCCTTTTCCTTGTATTCATTGTTAGACATAAGAATAATTAGAATTAGGTGGCTCTGGTAAACTTCACTGGCCCTCATAAGAATATCAGGGCTGTGATCACTTGGCAATGAGAAGAGATTACCAGCAGCTAATTCTAGCAGATCAACACCTGCCAGTCAATCTTTGGTTATTATGTTCTCAATGGCTGTTTACATCTCTAACTTAGCCTGTGCTTGGGTTCTTTCAGCTGTAGCACTTTCTCATTGTGGTATGTGGGGAAGCTTTGTGTTTATCCTGGAAAAGCAAAAAATATTTTAATCACAATAAATTATCTGGCATAATTTTCCCAGCCTTCTTCCAGTTGGCCAAGGTAGTTTGCTACATTCTTTTTTGATAGCTAGATTTTTTTAAGATAAAATTACATTTGTGAGCCCTCTTATTGAAAAATTGTAAGCCATAAATTTCCAGAAATCCAGATAATTTCTATAATTCGCCAGAATAAAATAAAAAATTGCCTGTTTTCTTTTGATGATTTGCTGTTTTTCGAAGATCCTTGTTCCTACTTGATATCTGGGTCTGTAAAGTACATAGTCAAGCATCAGATCGTAGGTAAGGCAATGCAGGAAAAATGTATTGAGAGCTAAACTATATTGCCTGCTTCTTGTCCTTACTTGTCTGATCAAATACATATGGCAGTGTTTTGTCTCTCCAGCCCAACAGGGGCCTGCAGCTGCACATTAGGTAGTTCCCTAGGAGTCATTACCATGGAAGGGCCGTTGAGAAGAAAAACATTGCTCAAAGAAGGCAAGAAACCTACTGTAAGTAATTCTAACCTTTTCTGTGATTCTAATTCGGTAGTGGTTGTTCTGATTTCCAGATTAAACCTGCTGTTTGACACCACACAAAACAATGCTCTTTGTTGTTATCAATTGTAAAATCATTTTCTGTTCAAAGTTTTAGCTAGGTTAAAGCAATGTTGGAACCTTTGTGTGTCATTTGTTTTCCTTCTCTCTGCATTTGCAAGTAATGTCTAGAGTTGTAACAGCAGAGCAAGAGTAAAGCCACTTTGTAAATC